>PVKM010002379.1:0-65671 GCA_004027735.1 Carollia perspicillata | reverse complement strand
TGTGTAGACTTCAGGGATTTATAGTGTTGCTTTATATGGCTTAGCTATGTGATCTTGCATACATTTTTAATCTTAATTCCCCATTTTTTCTTCTAAAAATGGAGATAACAAATGTATCTACCACTTAAGATTGCCTTAAGAATTATATACCTTAAACATCTAAGTGCTTAGATAGTGCATGTTGTATTCTAAGCATCCAATTAATGTTTGCTTCTGTTCTTTTAATTCTCTCTTTCTTTTTACTCAAAATCTACATTCCCTGGTAACTTCCCAATAATTTTTAAAAGGTACATACCTTTATATAGGGCCAGGTTAGCTAACATAAATGCTAATTAACTATATATTACCTTTTACTTCTTGCATATTTGAAGACTAAAAAGATCATCTTACAAGAAAGACAGCATAATATTATATATTATGTATTACATAGCATAAATAATATAACACACAGCATATTGTGCATTTTTTCTCTAATTTTAAGATCCTTGATGTGAGAGAAATCTAATATACAACTCATACAACAATGTCAGGAAATATGGTATTTACCATGTTATTCAAATAATTTTAAATTATTCAATTAATTTTGACAGAAATCTTCAGAAAAGAACATATATAGTATATATTATGTTGACCAGACAGGATGATATGGTTCAATAGCAGTGTATTGGAAATTGGACCTGATTTCAGTTCTAATGTATCAACAAACTATGTCCCTCTGGTAAGTTACTTCTCCACACTGGACCTTTATTGTGCATCTGTAGAATGTAATTTTTAATGCACACTGATATTGTTACAGAACAGAGGTCCAAGTGGGGGGCAATATTTGGCCCACCCAGGGATGCCAAAAACTGTTACAGAACAGCACTGGAGCCCCACCCTATGATCGGTATACTAATACTGTCCAGACCACCTATTGGGCTTGATTGTTCACCACCAATTGGAAAGACATTTCTCAATGACAGAGATAAGTGAAAAGGAAAGGAACTTATTATTTATTTGAAATACAAACTAAAGTTCTCCACAAATACACAGTCCTCTCAGCACCCTCAACATGGCAAAAGGGAGCACTTCCAAACCCTCGTGGTCCTGACTCTCATCCAAGCTACGTGGTCCCAACCAAGACACCAAAGCCGCATGGTCCTCTCCTTGCACTGCCACAGCCATGGGGTTCACTCTCCTTACACTGGCTGTGGGGGTCCCCACTCTGGCCAAAAGTGCATGGTTCTCTCTTCTTCCACCAGAACTGCAAAGGGGTGTGCACTCTTGCTAAGCCTAATGGTTCCCCCTTTTGCAAAGCTGTGAGGAGGTCTATATTCTGCCAAGACCATGTGGTTCTCCCCTTGCATGCTGCCACATCTGGGTATTTATCCCTGTGCCAATCTTCCTCTGCAGCCCCATTTCTGACTCCTCCCACAATGAGCTACACTGGCCAGGATTCCCATATCCTTCTAGCTTTACTGGGCTGCCATAGTGAGTCTGGGAGTGAGGCATGAAGCCAATCATTTCCAAGCTCTCATGCAGGCCCTGTAACCAGGGGGAGTTGCCTCCCAGTTAAGTCTTGGATGGCACTCCCTTCTCTCTGGCTCAGAGCATGGCCACAGGTATTTAACATATCTATGAAACCAGTTAAAGGCTATAGATATGTCAAATGACCATGCCAGAGGTTAGCTGCAAAGCTGTTGCTATGCAAAATAGCTCTCAGTGGCCCTGCTCCATTTGTCCCTTCCCCTGACTCACACCTGTGTGGGGAAAGGGATGAGGACATCTTAATATTTTCTGGACACCTTGAGTTCTGGGCCCCATTCCAAATCCCATTTTGGGGCCCCCTTCTTAGCTGCACCCTGTTTCAATATGACAGCTGTCACAATACAAACTAACAAAATTGTTTCAAATGCAGTTAAAGACAACTAAACACTACTACAGCCAGCTTACAGAAAAAAATGAATTAACTTTTCTGCCAGCCCAATACATATACTCTAAGATCCTTTACTATAATCCTCTGATTTGGTATAATCACTATGAATATATTAGCACCACTCTAAGGCATTAATTTTTTCAGGAACTGTTTAGAATAATAGTGCTACTTCCCTCACAAAAAAAATCTCTAGTTTTTTATTTTCTCTTATTCTATGGAGTAAAATTTTCCCTCTTCCTTAATAATACAAATATATTCTACCACTTTTCACTGCCTCATTTACATTTAGTTTAGTTTTATCAAAATGAAATGCAGTGCAGTAATTAACAGTGCTAATATCATTTCATTTACTTATTATTCACATAACTGTAGATACTGTACTTGAATGTCTTAAATCTTTGTTTTCTTCCAGTATAAAAGATATATTAATAACAATAGTTATTTCATTTTTTGAGAAATAAAATAACTTCTTCACTCAACAAATCCTTGACTGAGTTCTAGCTAGAGACAACTATTGTTCTATGTGCTCCTGAGCTGCAAAACCAACTTAAAAACCTCAGGGACACTGCTTCAAGAAAGAGACAAACAACCAAGGAATGTAATGTCAAAGGATAATAACTAAGCTGGAAAAATAAGGTAGGTTGAATGTTTAGAAAGTGATGAATGAATGAAATAAGGGTGTGATGGGAGCTATGTTAATTGGGTAATCAACACCAACTGATACTGGAAATAACCCAAAGTCTCAATAACTTGACATTGATTAAACTTACATCCTGCTCATGATTAAGTCCAATGTAGGTCCAACTGTTCTCACAGAGATCTCTGTATTATGTGACTGGGACATTTAAGTTCTCCCCAGTCACAGGCAATATCCTCCCACTGTTTTTACAGTTGGGAAAGGGAAGGTGGGAAAAATCATGAAAAGTGTTTTTTTAGCCAACCTGGTGTATGGCATGCATCAATTCTGTCTGTATTGTATGTGTACAAACACAGTCACATGACTCAAACTTAATTATAAAAGAGACTCTGAAATGTAGCCTTGTTTGGCACACATGGCAAAGGAGCCCAGGTTTGATGGACACTCTGAAAAAAAACTTATAGCTCTGCCTAATGAAGGACACTGTACAGACTTCTGCAGAGGCCTTACAGTAGAAATATACTATTTCCAGTTTTTCTAATTAAGGGAGCAGAATTTACTGACCCAAAATATGCCTCTTGGGCATAAAATTTACTTTGAGCTAGTTGTTGTTTTTTTCAATCCTCACTGGAGGATATTTTCAATGATGTTTAGAGAGAGAAGAAGGGAGAGAAAGAGACAGAAACAGAGATAGAGAGATAGAGGGAGAGAAAGAGAGAAACATTGACTAGTTGCCTCCCGTACAAATCCCAACTGGGGATTGAACCCCCAACCTAGGTATGTATGTGCCCTGACCAGGAATCGAACTCATAAACTTTTGATGCATAGGATGATACTCCAACCAACTGAGCCACCTGGCCATGGCGAGCTGGTTATTTATTTATTTATTTATTTATTTATTTATTTATTTATTTATTTTTAAGAAACTGCAGGTACAGACAGGAAAGGCTCTGAAAACCAAGTAAAAAATACTCTTTTATAGAAGAGATTTACATTTATATGGTAAGTCTCCATTTGTAAGGGTCCATCCCTCTCTGTATTAGGGAGAAGAGAATGACTAAATTTCTAGAGATCTATCAATTGAGAAGGCTAAAATTTAAATCTGCATAGCAACTATTCCCTTGTTTATGGTGCTTTGCCTAATAACCTTCTGTAAATGGCTCTCCCCACCCCTAACACCTTCTTTTGTTTTTAGCTGGAGTTGAAATTGAAGGTGTCCCTAGGGCCATTTGAGGGAGTTACTCAGTTTTCCAGGGTATCTCCCATGTATACAGAATATTTACAACAAGGGCTGTCTGGAAAAAGTCCCTCCATTGTTAATATAACAAGAACAGTTTGCACAACATTGATGCAATCAGGCAACCAAGGAGAGTGGACTGCAATGTGCATACATGAACAAGGATGACTTTACTGTACTAGACAGTTGGGGATGATAGATGTCATTAAGTGAGCTTGTGTACTGTGTGGTCATCACATTCCAAATGACTGAGCAAAAAGAGCAATGAATCGGCATCCGATTTTGTGTTAAGCCTGAACATTCCTATACGGAAACTATTCAAATGATTCAGAAGACCACAGCTATGGGCAACTGGTGATTGGTAGCTTCATATCTTCAACATGACAATGTGCCTGCTCAAGCATCAAATTTCCTGCAGAGTTTTTTGGCAAAACATCATCAAATAACCCAGGTAACTCAGGCCCCCTACAACCTAGATTTGGTGCCCTGCAAGTTTTGGCTTTTCTCAAAACTAAAATCACCTTTGAAAGGGAAGAGATTTGAGACTATCAATGAGATTCAGGAAAATATAACAGGGCAGCTGATTGCAACTGGGAGAACTGTGTGAGGTCCCAATGTGCCTACTTAGAAGGGGACTGAGGCCTCATTGTCCTATATACACTGATACTTGTATCTTATATCTTCTTCAGTAAATGTCCCTATTTTTCATATTACATGGCTGAATGCCTTTTGGACAGGCTTCATATATGTTTTTAAACTTCTGTTTGTTTTACCCTATGATAATAGAACAAATAAAAAGGTCACTTGAAATAACAGGAGGCCATTGAAAAAGTGGGGCTTATAAGTGCCTTATGCCTCAGTTCTCAGAAGTGCTATTAAATTGCCAACCTGTTACTAAACCTGTCTTAAGGCTGAGCCATAAACATCATGGAACAGCCACATGCATGTCCATATATGGACATATATGGACTTTACTTCTACTTTGTAGTTTTTGCCTCCTCTATTTGCATATTGGAACTAAACAATCCCTGTTAACCTAGCCAGAAACCTTCATGACCATAGAGGACAAATGAGAACAACACTTGTAAATTTCACCTCTATAAACCCTGCCTTTTTTTGCTCTTTTTGGAGCACAATTTAGGTTCTTGCCTGAATCCATGACTCCCTTTCAGAGGGCAGGAGGGTTGTGGGCCTGGGTGAAAGAGATTAAGGGGAAAAAGACAAATCAGAAATCAAAGATGTGTTGCATAGGATAGATAGTAAACCAAGGCAGGGAGGAAGAGAGAGATGTCTCAGTTGACAAACTCAGCAGTCCTGAGCCTGTTCCCATAATATTGCCAGGTGTTGCAACCACATAAAAAACACCATGCTAACACAAGTAGAGGGCAGTCTTTGAAATTCTACGTATCTTCTCTATTATATGGGAAAGAAAGCCTTTGAAACTGCTTTCATCCCAAGGTCTGAAAGGTCAGAAAGGGCCCATAATGCCCAAAGAAAGAAGCCCATTAACACCTTTGGGTATTCACACCACCGTCCCACCAAAAAGCTTGTGCCACCTTTACCTGTCAATCAAAATGTAACTTCTTCAACCTCATTCCACCAACTATATAAGTCCTCAGAGCAAAGGCCTTGGCGCTCTTGGCTCTCTGGCCTCCTGGCCTCTAGACACCCCAGCACTTGCCACCCCAGCCTTTGGCCACCCTTACTTTTGCTTCCCTTACACTGCTTTGTCCTGAATCTATGCCTTTCACCCCCTACCTTAGCTAGGCTCATTCTCTTCCCTGAGAACATAGCACCAATAAATCCTGCTTGCACAATAATAGACTGGCTGATCTATAATTCTTCAATGCATTGGTGAGAAAAAACAAGTTTCTGGGAGTTTCCCTTATAACAGATGCAGACAACAGTATGGTGAAGGCTATAGGGGAGATAAATGGTGATGAAAGACTTGACCTGAGGTGGTGAACCCGCAATACAATATGCAGATGATGTATTATAGAATTGTACACTTGACAATGTCAAGTGTTCATATAATATTATTAACAATATCACCCCAATAAGTTCAATTATTTTTTTAAAGAAGAACAGATTAAGTAGCTTTAGTATCTACAAGGGCCTTAGTAACTTCTATTTTTATGGTAACTTCAACCTCTTCCACACTATTAGCTAGAAAAAGGGAAAATGCCCTCTCATAGTTCTCCAGAGCAACTCCATGCATACATCTGTTTCTTTTCTCTTTCTAAATCCTGTTTCAGTTTTCTATAAGCCTTCTTAAGGTGATCTGGTTTTATACAATTAAAACATGCTTCTCTACAGAAGTGTCACAGTAGACCATATTTAGTAATTCTGTTGTTTTGCTCCTAGAATTCAGTAGATATGTTAATTGGAATAGGTCAGAATAGCTAGGATTATCTGTTCTATTAGTTCCACTATTATGGGAAAAACTCAGTTCTTCTTGCTGACTCAGTAAAGAATTACAGATCAGCAAGTTTGTTAGCATGCAAGCAAAGTTTATTAGTGACAAGTTCTCATGAAAGAGAATGGACCTAGCTAAGGTGGGGGTGAAAGGCACAGGCTTGGGGGCTAGAAGAAAGGGTGGCAAAAGCATCAGGTCCTTTGTCTTGAGGACATATATAGTGTCAGGATAGGGAGAGAGAGTTACATATTGATTAGTGGGTAAAGATGTGCCCCTTTCCCCAGGGGGATGTGACAACCCAAACAAAGGTATCTGTGGGGGGCTATCAACCCAGAATTTTTATCTTGCTCCAGACCATCTTTGTTCATCTTGTAAAACATGTGACAGAAGGGAGTTAATTAAAGTTGAGACAGTTACCTAAAGTTATTTATGGGCTCTTTCTGTAAGCACTAGGGACCCTCTCCTAAAACAGGTACTGACCAGAAGCAGGTAATTAACCAAAATTGTTTACCGGCTTTTTCTTCAGGCTTTATGGGCACAGTGGACCACCTTCTCCTCTCCCTTCCAGACCTTAGGATGAATACACAGTTTCGAAGGCTTTCTCCCTGATAGTGGAAACAATACATAGAATTTCAAGGGCTCCCCTCCTCCTCTGCTAGGACCGTGTTTCTTGCAATGTTTGGAACACCTGCTAATGTTACCAGACCAGGCTCAGGACTGCTGAGTTACTGGGTGAGACATGTCCCTCTCCTCCTCTCTGCCTTGGTTTACTATCTATTTTAAATAACACAGCTAAATTTTTTGTGAACCTATTAGGGTTCTGAAGAAAGTAGGAGAAATCTTTAGTAAATTCCTTAATTTGATTCCAGTCCAAGAAAGGTATTCAGTGGCTATTTCCTCTCTGCCTAAGACTGGCTTTTCTGGGTTTCTATCCGGAGTGTCCCCCTAGGTCAGTTAAGAAGCTGTGGTGGAGGAAGTGAGAAGAGAAAAAGAAAAGGCAGGAAGAAATGAGAGTAAGTCCAGACCACAAAGTAAAGAACATAGCAGGGCAGTTGAGAAGAGGGAAAAGTGGGGTGTTGGCATTGAGCAGCCTGAGAAGCCTGCCTAAGTTCAGAAATAGGCTCTAAAAGTTCTTATTAACTTCTTGTAGAAAAGAGAATTTATCTGGGCCCCCTCCCATAAGCTTCTAATTTCCAGTCAAGATAACCTTCCCATTTTTGTAAATACTTGCAAGTAAAGGTTTCCCCTTTATTGTAGATCTGCAGGAATATTAATGGGGTCTGGGGTCTGGGAGTTTTGTCATCAGAGGCATGGTTTCCCATGTTAAGTTTAGCTTTACGTCAAGATCTGAAGAGTCTGAACTAAATCTCTAGGGATGCTGTCTAGTGGGTTGAAGTGTTTTGCTTACGGGTTGAGCTCCGGGGAGTTGTTACCTCCTGAATCACCTCAACTCTCTCACCTGTCTTGGTTTCTCTCCCTGCCTAACACAGTCATGAAGACTTGGAGTGTTAGGTAACCAACCTTTATGTGCATGTCAATTATTTAATTAGAGTTAAGGCAGAGTTCCCTACGGGGCCCCTGCACCTCCTGAGGGATGCCCTCTGACACCTCCACAGAGATTCTTAGTCACCTAAGGATACCCAAGAATTGAGCTGAAGGGAAGAAATGCCCCTTATTTTCTGGAGTCAAAAGAGTTCAGGCTCTCCTTTACCCAGCAAAAGGTTTTGTTCAGACTCTCAGAAAGCAATTCCAATCAAAAAGCCAAAGTTAAAAATCATCCACTCATTTGTTTTTCTTCTGTCCTGAGCTATCTCAACTCTCTTATCTTTAGTCTACATTCCAGATTATCTTAACCCTTAACCTTTAGCTCCACTTCAAGGATCTTTTAAAGAAAAAAAATAGCTCAAGCAAAGCCAGCCTCTAAGGTTAACACAGGGAAGTTCAGAATTCCAAGGAAATCTCACCCAAGTTCACCCTATGCAAACTGAAGAGCCAGTGGGGCACTATAGGACCCTGCTGGTACATAGCACGGGTCTGGTCTGCAAGGCGTCTCAAGTGAACTTCTCCAGAATCCTGCCACAGTACGCTACTTAAGACAATACAAGTCAGGATCCAGGCCAGAGTGGCAAATTAACCAATTGTACAGCAATTCTTACTATTTGATCCTTAAACTGTACATCCTCTTTTCCCACATTCCATAACTCATGTACACATCACACTTTTCTTCTTGTGATCCATCACCCATTCTTTGATTTTACTAGTTACATATATTTCAACCATATATGCATCCTGAAATAATATTAAAAGTAGTAAATTTGGTATCCAGTAATAACAGCAAATAAAAGATTCAATTCATAGATTAAATTAAAATTTCATTTTAGGAAAAATAATTTTTAATTAAAAAATTAAATTCATTTTAAATTAAATTAGTTAAATTTTCCAGAAATTAAGGGTGCACGTGTATTTAAGCACATCACACACACACAAAGATATATTGAAAGTTTGGGTACACTTAAATTCAAGACTGTGTCTATCATTTTCTTCTCAATGAAATTACTCAACCAGAAAAAAAATCTATTCGTTTCCAAAAGAAAAGATTTATAAGTGGAAGCCTATCACTTGAAGTAATTCCCTACTGGGACTACTACCATCTGGCAAAGAAATATGCACATCAAAGTAGAGGAAAAACAGCACCTCTTAAAAGTAATTTTCTCTGAGGGTTTTCTTCCTGGTATTCTGCCAACAGCAATCTAGTTTGCGGTTAGTTTACTACACCGTTATAAGCTCCTAGCAACAGTCCCAGTTTAGGGGAGCCCTGCTTTTTGCTTCTAGATCTAAAGGAAATAAATAATAAGGGGAACCAAAAGAGAAACAAAGACCCTTAATTTTGTAGCAGTCATGCCACCAAGTTATTTCCTTTTCTCCATTATTCACAGGTTTCTTTTTAAGGTAAAACTTTTGCAGACCATTTTGGAATATTGAGGCAATTCTAATCATCAAAATAAAGAATTCATGCTGATGGCTCTAAGATTATGTGGTATGTAAATTTATCTAGGTAGAAAAGTAAAAGCAATAATGGGAATGTGAATACAAGGACAATAAACAAACTAGTAATACATAGCATAGTACAGGGGGGCTAAAAATGTTAATATCTTTTTTCTTCCAACTTTTAAATTCTTCTAGCTGGACTAATAATCAAATTAACCAAGACACATTAACAGGAGGAAATCAAAGTTTAATACATGTGCATGGAGAATTCACATAGACAGAATAAGTCCATGAAAAATTCCAAAAACCGTGAAGAAATCTTGGGTACATAAGGTATTTTTGAACAAAGTAAAAAGGAAGGAATAGGGTATTCAATTTCAGAAGTGACAACAGGTGATTTACAGGTAGTTGAAGAGCAGAAGACACATGGCAGGAAAATCCTTGCTGGGTGACTCAGAAACAAGGGGACACAGCAGGTATGTAGCTAACAGTCCTGCCTGAATCCCTCTTGTTTATCTACTTAATTCAAAGTAGGCTAAGGCAGCATTCTGAAATCTCATTCCTGAAGCAGTTTTCTCTGTCTGAATCTCTTGGGCAGGAGAAGGGTGATAGTTAGAGATTCAGAGTCCTTTGTTTCATAATAAACAGCTTAAAATTAATGTCCCCAAAAGAAGCTTTGGGGTGGTAGAATTTGGGTCCCTTCTATAATAATTCAGCCCTAGTGCACTTAATGCATTTGTCTACCTTTGAGGTAAACAAATGAGCCCACCTTTGACATGAGCCCACCTTTGAGGATCCCTTCTTTGGATCCTAATATACCAAAGACAAGGAATCGCTTAACCTCTGTTCTGCATTTTCTGCACTCTACTTTTTGAGTGTTGTGACTTTCTGCTCATTGTTTCCTCCAGATAATTATCACTATTGTCTACTCTTCTCTGGTATCTCCACTTTTGTAGACAATTTAAGCAGAACATGCATCCTTACACTTGAGGTCTCACCTAGTGCAGGATTTCTATCTATACTAAGCTGTAAAAACAAAAGCTCTCATCAGCTCTGACCCAACACCTACAGTTATTTCCCAAATGTTTGGTTGGACAGCTCAGTCAGAATGGTTTTACAACTATTAAGAATCACTGTGCAATTTGTTTGTGTTGTATTTTGTTTTGTGTCTATCTTAGTATTCTCTCCCTGCTACTTAGGGTTCAGAAGAACAATGCAGAAAATGACAGCAGTGATGCGCAATTCATAATTGTGTTGCATTAGGACTGGCATTGTATAGCAGAAATCAATTACTGTGCAATTCTTGGAGTTAACTATCTTTAGTTAATTGGAATTTTAATTTAAATGAAGCTTTGCTAATTTTAACTGTTAAACATTTTACATTAAAGTACTCATACAGTAAAACATGAATTTTATCTTTCCACTTTTAGCATGACATGATTACTATAGTATGAACTCATGGTTTCTGCACCTCTTTGACTGTTGAACTCTAGCTTAGTGCATCATTTTAAAAATAATGTGATTTTATTACATTTTAGAACTATGGTTTTAAAATAGAATATTATTTAATCTCTCTAGGTCTTAGTTTGCACAGCTTTAAAACAAGGGGAAAAAATTTTTGCCATGTAGTTTGGTTGTGAGGAATGAATAAACATAAAAGTTGTATAATGAATTATAAGTGTTTTGTAATTATTATAATAAATAAGAGTTCATTTTTGCATTCTTTTGAACTTGAACATAATCTTTGAACATAAATTTTGAACTTGACATAATCATTGTCTTAGCACAAATGTCTTTTAGTCACTTATATTATCTCACCTCTTATACACGCTGTGGAGGCAGGAAAATAAGAAGGTAGGAAAGTTCTTAGGCAAATGGAATAGAGAAACAGACAAGAAAATTAAACAAGGGCATACAGTTTGAGCAACTTATGGCCAGCTTATCTTCCCTAACCAAGGATGCGTGAGAGCAGATGGTTTATACCTCTCCTCCCTGACCAGAGAATACACACACGGGATAGCTTAAATCACTCTGGTCTGTGGATTTCCTTTGATACTTCTTGCAGTTGTGAAATACCACCAGCATCTGGGGAAGGCAGTAGAAGGGGGAAACCTAGAAGATGGCTATGAGCATAACACCCATAAGAAACACAAGATAAACAACTATCTTTTATTGAGCATATTCACGGGGCTTAAAGAAGAGAAAAAAAAAAGACCCGGGTTCACCTTCAGGGAGAAAACAACAAGGATCATTCATCAGCACCCTGTAGCCATGGAAACTCAAGCCAAAATGGAAGAGCCTACTCCCACCCTCTGACCCCAGTAAAAAGCCTGAGCACTCACACGTAGGCCTGCCTCTCCGATTCTGATGCCCTGAGTTTCCACCCTCTGCACAGCTGAAATAACTCTTATTTTTATTATTGGCATTCCTTAACTAAACTCTTTTATTTCACAGGACAAGCATCCAAACCGGTTCTGGGTTCCTTTTGGTAACACTCTGACCCTGCTGTCCTTGTACATCAGGACTCTAATAATTCATATCCACTCATAACAAGTGTTTTCAACCATCCCGTGTTAACAGATGCTTTAAAGTGCCCACTATATTACTTAAACTCTCTTTATTTCCAAACATTTTTATTAGTTGTGGTAGTGCTTTAAATAATTCCAAAAATCTCAGTGGCTTTATACAATTGAGTTCATATATTGATTATAATAATACATTTATCAGAGGTCAGGGATTGGGAGGGGTGTGGTGTGGTTGTCTATTCAAAGTCATTCAGGGACTGAGGTTGATGGATTTAATATCAACTCGTATGTCAATGACTAATTGTCACAAGAGAAAAAATGAAGAAGGCTCACCCACTTGTTATTCATCTCAGCCTGGAAGTAATTCATGCCATTTCCATTTATCTTTCACTAGTCAGAGCTACTCACACAGTGCAACCTAGAATCAAATGGCTATGAAAACTAGTACTTAGACAAGAGAGACACTGCAGAATCAGCTCAGTCCTATGCAGGAGTATGACATCTTGTTGCAGAGCTAGCTATCTCTGTTATAACTTCTCCTTCTCTGACATAAGGTTAACTCCTAGCTCAGGTTCTCATACTGTTACAGGAGGAAAACTGGTCTGGAAATAGGTTTTTGCAGTGTCATGGTAATAGCATTTCAGGGACACGCACACAGGAGGATTTTAAGGATAGTGGCAAGATTTATTAGAGCACCCTTAAAAGCGCTACCACTCTTGATGAGGCACTTCCCCAGAGGGGTCCAGCAATAGCAGCCTGTTGACGTGTTGGGTCTGACCCCATCAGGACCAGGTGGTTTAGCTACATCTCACTGATTGAGCATTCCAGCTGCCAGGATGCAGGCTCACTCCCATGCTCACCAGGACCAGGAGCACCAGGGCCCTGCCATTACCCCCGGTGCATTCTCTGCTCCCAGAGTATGCTCCAGTACACACATCTGCCAAAAAGAGGTTGAGGCCTTTGTTAAGCTTCTCTGTATTTCCTTGGGCTTGAGAGAGAGAGAGAGAGCAGGCTTTCTTTCAAACCCTCCAAGCTCTTACCTGGCTTTTCCCAGGTTTGGGTCCTTATCCTATCTGATCTTGTCCCCAGATTTTCCCAAATCTATCTATTCCCCTTCAGGGTGGCCATTTGGGCTTCTACTGCACATGTACTCAGTAAAGGAATATCCCCCTCACCATTTCTCCCTTCCACCAGTAATCTGGGGAAACTGGCTGGTTGTTCTGTAGGATAATTGGAAAGTTGGATGATAATCTGTTTGGCAGAACGATTCAGGCTATTCCCTGAAGTGTTTGTGAAACTGTAGTTTCCCAACTTAATCAGGCTTAGCCAGTTTTCTCCTTTCTCTTTTGTTAATATCTAGCTAGCTGCCTACACTAATGACACTATTCCCTCTTTTCTGTGATCACAGTTCATATATGATAGCAGTTGATACAGAACTGTTAGATAAGTATACACTGTCTAAAGGCATATATCTTTTTGACATTAACTAGGCACATTTCTGGCATCATCTCATCTTAATTCCTCAATGGATTTTGCAAAGCAGATCCTTCAAAGCTTATTTCCACTCAAATAATTATTTCTAAATTTCAGAGTTAAATGAGAAAATTGAAAACATCTGGCCTGACACACAAATATCTGGGCTCCATATCATTTATTCCATTTCTTCTCATACAGCATTTATAAGCTATTTTATAAAAAATGGCTAGTCCCACAAGAATCTCCAAGGGAAATAAAATTATAGATATCTTTTCCTATTTGATTATTTGGGAATACTTAACACTACTTCTCATCCAATTTCTCATAAAAGTGATTTCTATTTTTTAGCACCTGTCTCATTATTCTCTAACTCTTTACCTATTATTCCTTTAGCCCATTAATTTAAAACTTATTACAAAATTTCTTCCTTGATTTTTCTCCTTAAATAGGTCTTTCATGGTTACATTAGTTTCTCCTCTTCTCTTCACATTCTACAACATATTCCTTTTATTTTGTCTGTGTCTTTATTACAAAACTATCATAAACTACATATGTATACATTAATGACACAACATCTTTACCCCTAAACCTTACTCTATGCAAAAAAAAAAAGGAATATTCACTGAACACTCAACTCTCCACTGCAACTCCCAAATCTGCGCCATCTTTTGAAGTATTTTTTCTCTTCATGGAGTTATTCAAGGAAACTAGCATAGTGCTAAATACAAACTTTGCATGTAGTTAATAGATATTAACTATTTAATGGTATTTACATCTATCTGTAGTTAATGTATGTTCCCAAAACAATGACAAAGCATATAAAGTTTTAGGATGGGATTAGGAAACATAATTCCTGTTGCTATTTAGTTCTTCTAAAGCCTACTTCAACTAATGTGATGTCTCACAAGTACTTCCTTCACAAATTTAGCTGTAGACTATTTTGATATATGAGGACTGAAAAAAATCAATTTAACTGGAAAGAATTTTACCCTTTCTCATTCCCACTGAACTAAGCAAAAGCATCAGAAATCCTTTGAAAACAGTTCTGTAAAGATGTGCCACTTTTTAAAAAACAACATAGTTGCTATACCTAGCCCCCTTCTTGACTTAGGTTGCTTTATTTGGATACATCATTTTTGAACCTCAGACTGCATTTCTCCACATGCAGACACTGGCTAGGGAACAACTTAATCTCATGTATCAGCCATAAGATGTTTAGTTATACTTTATTAGTGAGGATGGTATAAAGAGTGAAGAGAATGTAGCACGAGTCACACACTGTGGATGGAGTTTGTCACACTAACCTGCAAATATGTAACTTGGCGAACTGCATGATTTTTATGGAAGATACTGATGAAGAACAAATACAAAATGCACAGTATTTAACACTACTTTCTGGCTCTAAAACTAATTTAAAGCAAAAAATAATTCCATATGAGTAGAGAAATAATAAAAAGCAAAGACCTGCCCAGTTGGTGACCTAAGGCACATCTCGATGCACTTCCCCTTGTTCTTCAGAGGAGGGGCCTCAAAAGTGTCTCTTTGCTCTGAAACGGCTGTCCATAAAACTGAATATTTTCCAATAGCTTATTTCCATAATAGAAAAAGCAGAATAAAACTATATAGAATTTGTTGTTCACTTTTTGAATATTTCCCAACCAAATTTTAAAATCTACCTTCAGAGCTCACATTTTATAGCTTTAATATTTTAGTTCTATGAAAGTTTTAAATTACAATTTGGCTTTATTGATTTTTGGCTTTAGAATATCTAGTCTCGGTTATGACTTATTTCCCCGTGGTTTTAAACTATTGATCTTATCATAGTGAATTTTTAAAAGTTATTTTTTGTTAAATTTTATATAATTCAAACTCATATTATCTGAACTTAAACACATTCTCTAGGTACAGAAATACCTTGAGGATAAAGTTTTTTGTTTATTTATTTACTTAGTAAATATTTTCTTTTACTGTATTTTTCCATGAATATTTTCCCCTTATACACCAATCCCCTACTCAAACACATTTGTTGTCCACATCCATGAGTCCTTTTTCCTTTTTGCTTGATCCCTCAGCCCCCAACACAGCCCCCATAGCTGTCAGCCTGCTCTCCACCTATGAGTGTGTCCCCGTTTTCCTTGTTAGGTCAGTTGGTTCATTACATTCAACATATGAGTGAAATCATATGGTATTTGTCTTTCTCTGACTGGTTTATATCACTTAGCATAATGTTCACCAGGTCCATCTGTACTATTGCAAAAGGTAAAATTTTCTTATTTCTTAAGGCTGAGTAGTATTCCATTGTATTAATGTCGCATAGTTGTTTTATCCATTATTCTACTCATGGACACTTGGGCTGCTTCCATATCTTGGTGATTATCAATAATGTTGCAATGAACATAGGGGTGCTTATATGTTTTTGAATTAGTATTTTGGGTTTCTTTGGATATATTCCCAGAAGTGGGATCACTGGGTCAAAAGGAATTTCTGTTTGTTTGTTTGTTTGTTTTTTCAGGTATCTCCATACTGCTTTCACAGTGGCTGCACCAGTCTGCATTCCCACCAACACTGCAAAAGTTTTCCCCTTTCTCCACATCTTTGCCAGCACTTTCTTGTTGATTTACTGATGGCAGCCATTCTGACCTGTGTGAGCTGATATTTCATTGTGATTTTAATTTGCATTTCTCTGATGATTAGTGACATTGAGAATATTTTTCTATGTCTATTGCCCACCTGTATGTTCTCCTTGGAGAAGTGTCTGTTTAGGTCCTTTGCCCAGTTTTTAAATGAATTGGTTGTTTTTGGTGTTGAGTTTTTAAGTTCTTTATAAATTCTGGATGGAATAACTTTGTTATTATATGTGCATATACTTATATGTCTTTCATAAATAGATATTATTCATTATAGCATAAATTAAATATCATATTCTCCACATACAAATTGCTTGAGGAAGAAATTCTTTATTATAGATGTCCATACTTATATGTCTTATATAAATAGATATTATTCATAATAGCATAAATAATATGTGATTAAAATTATTAAAACTGAAATATATTGCTAAAGCTGTATACTTTATTGGCAGTGCTATCACATTTGGAGCCAAAAAACTAATTTTCAGAGGTCTGCCCAGAAAGTATCCCATCATGTAAATGAAAAATAGAGACATTTCTTGAAGAAGATACAAGGAACATTGTACACAAAACGATGACACCTCAGTCCCCTTCAAAGTAGGGACTCTTGGAACCTCACACAGTTCCAGCATCTCTTCCACTGTTCAAAACTCTCTGCAAAATCTTCCACTTGTTGAAATTGCCATCAGCTGCCCCATTGTATTTTCTTGAATTTCATCAATGGCCTGAAATCTCTTCCCTTTCAATGGTGGTTTTAGTTTTGAATGGTGAAGTCAGGGCACTAAATCTGGACTATAGGGGGCTGAGTCAACCTGGGTGACTTGATGTTTTGCCAAAAATCTCTGCATGAGGCATGATGCATGAGCAGATGTGTTGTCATGATGAAGCTGCTGATCACCAGTTGCCCATAGCTGCAGCCTCCTGAATCATCTGAATAGTTTTCACAGAGGAATGTTCAAGATTAATGCAAAATTTGATGCAGATTCATTGCTCTATTTAGTCATTTTGACTAGATAGCCAGCCACACAGTACACATGCTGTCTCAACAGCATCTACTGCCCCCACTGACTAATACAGTGAAGTCATCATTGTTCACACATGTGCACTCCAGTCCACTCTCCTTGGCTCCTAGGATACATCAATGTCACACAATCCATTCTCATTATACTAATAAGGACCAAAATTTTCCGGAGAAACCTTATATATAAACAGTAATTTTGGCCACTCTTTAGCTTCTTGGTTTTACTTCACTTATGTGTGAAAAGCACATTATAAGAAACCAACTTCTCTTTGAGGAAGTTCTAATGAATGTATGCATGTTAAGACAGAATTTAAAACCACATTATTCTTTATTTCTACTTATTGGAGGTAATATTTCTTATTTATTTCCTAACAAATTGACACTTTTAGGTCTTTCATCCTCTTTCTGTAGTTCAAAGTGGGGATTTATTGTTAACTTTATTCCTATAAGTCTGTAAAAGCTGAATAATATTTAAAAGTTTTCTCCTTTCTATCCCATTATGCACTCTCCCACCTCCTTCCTCTCACTCCCTACTGTCACATATATTGCTCATTATGAACAATGCAGCATCCCTGTCATTAGGATGACATTTGTAGGAAAAGCTCTTGTCCCAAAAACACTGCAAATCCTATTTTAAGGCAGTTTTATTATTTGCATATTAAACTGTAGGGGGAATGCAATTTTTTTAATTAAAAAAATAGAGTATGGGCCCTGGCTGGTGTGGATCAGTGGATTGAGTGCCAGCCTGTGAACCATAGGGTCGCCAGTTTGATTCCCAGTCAGGGCACACACCTGGGTTTTGGGCCAGGCCCCAGTAGGGGGGGCAGGAGAGGCAACCACACATTGATGTTTCTCTCTCTCTCTTTATCCTTCCCTTCCCCTCTCTCTAAAACCAAATAAAATCTTTAAAAAAGTAAAGAATTAGACTATGAATATGATGGTAGTCATGAAATAGTGAACATCTTCTGAACCTGCATGTAGTAATATTTAGGCCTGTTACCTAAGGACCACAAGGTTTGTTTTAAAAAATATGTTGTTGAGCAGTGACCATGTGTTTATAATTCTAAGTGGGGAATTTTTGTTTTGTAGTTTTGTGACTGATCTTATTTATTGCTGCATGGTCTAAATATCTGCACTGTCCCTGAGTTTTCACTTGATAAAACTCTTAATAATTTCTGAAAGATAAATCTAAATTAAATGAAATAAAATGAATTCCATTAACTATTTCCTGCAAATGGTTATCACATCTAATTCCGAAGCTATAAAAAGAAAAAGTAAGGTAACTACTGTAATATATCTAATTAATTTCTCACTTCCATATACTTCAATTTTTTATGTAGTAACTAGAAAAATTTTGATATAGTAAAAATTATATTTTATTATATTAATTTTACATAGATATAAAATTCGTGTGGGGGCAAGACAACATTTAAAATTTAATTCAGATTTATTTTCCTCATTAAGACTCTAGAATTTTGAGTTTTATAAGATATATTCTGAGTGATGCTTTATGTCTACTGTAAGAAGAATTGCTAAAGAGCTCTATCTTGTTTTGTTTAAACTAGATGGACACACTGGAAAGAAAGTAAAGTGGAGAAGAGAGTGAGAGGGAGAGCAAGAGAGAGAAAATATCAATTTGGAAATTTACTTTGCAAATATCAATGAAAATAAATAGTAAAGATATATGAGCACAACAGACTTGTAAAGTACTATGGGAGACAAATCTTAGAGAGCAAATATTTAGACCTTTAATGTTAATTAAAAAATACAACAAAAACTGCTATTCAAAATAATTCAATAGAATTTTTGAAGGTTGACCAAAATATAGTAGCACAAATTAATGAATGCCAAAATGTTTTAATTAAGATTTTGAACTTAAGCACAAGGAAAAAAAGTCTATAAGTATCCAAGAAGAAGATTCAAATGACCTCAATAGAAAAAGCAGTGGGTCATTACATTTCATTTGACCAACATTAGAGGCAAAATCACCAAAGCATCATGGATTTTAAAGGCAGATGATAAAAAAATTATAAACCAAGATTTTGTGATGCATCAACAATATTGTTCATGAGCACAAGCAACAGAAAAATCTTGTCTTGGTTGCTAATCATGTACAAGAACAAAACCACAATACTAACTTCATTGTGTCTAAAAGATCACAATGAAACAGAGTAAAATGTAGTGTTGGAAAGTGAAACAATGGGTAAACGCAGAACAGGAAAATATCCAAAAGATAGAGAATAGGTAAATTTAGTAATATTATATAAAGTTGAATACAGAGAAAGCAGTACTCAATAACATTGTAAACAGGTATATGAAGAATAAGAACAGTTGACACTTAATAGAAAAAAATACATAATAAGTGTACATTTTTCTTAACCAAATAACATAAAATGTATAAAAATAGTGACAACCCCAATACAAATTGACAGACATAAAATATTAAAGGAAAATGTTAGCATTTTGATGCTAAGCTAATAAGATTGATTTTAAAATTAAAATATAGAAGAATATCATCTGCCTATCTATCTAATATTTATTGGCAAATATTTATAAGAGGGTATTTAATAATAACTTTCCTTTCAGCTTAGATTATCAGTGGAAAGTCTAAAATTCTGAAACAGTTGTATTTTCTACAGTTTAATATAAAAATCATATAACTGCCCTAAAATATGAATGAAGAATTTACAGTGACCAGTTAAACTATGCTGTGGGATACTAAGACAGGTTTTGAGAATCCCAAATCATTATTCACTGAGACGGTTTTAACCAGGAGAGACTAGATATCCAGTCTAGGGAAAATGAAAGCTCTGGAGGCTGCAGAATACCAATGTCTTTTTAGAGTTGTGAGATACAAAGGCAAATGGATCCTTGAAGAGAACTCAGCCTTCTTCTTTACTACTTTACTCCCAGAGACATTATCATCAAGGGAGCACATAAAGAATTTGGCACATGTCTTTTGAAATTTAGGCATTACAGATATTGCTACTTAATTTGTAAGTGAAAGTCTAAAAACAAGATGCTGGCTGGCAAGAAGGAAACTATCTTGAGAATTACCTGTGTATTTCAAGTTTGGTCAAGCAAAAACACTTGCATACCATCGGTGAACCTGGTATAGACATTGAATAATTGATATGGATGGCAGTTATTTTACAAAGTACCACCATCAAAACAACAGCATTGAGAGGAGTAGACCACCAGAAGACAGGGACCATCGGAGGAGGCCATGATAAGCTGACATAAGAAGGTATTGACCATGTCAGGGAACTTGTCCAAAGTACCCAAAAAAGAGATTTATAAGAAACCCCAAAACATGCCCTCTAAAAACATCATCTTTGGTGCCTATGACCTGCCAGATTGCATCTCTCCTAATTGCATAAGCATTTCCCATTAGGCCTGACCACAGAGGGACCACGGGCAGCAGCCTAAAAGAAGGGAAGGAAGGAAACAGAGCATAAGAGAGACCAGCCATTCATTCTTTAGCACTCACTACTAGTTTCCAGCCTAAGGTAGCACCAACCTGGGTAAAGTATGGGAGGGAGTTTTGAGAATAAATGGAATTTGTATATTACATGAGACATGAAAAGCCTAGAATCTCATCTAGAATATTTTTAAAGAAAGTCAAAGCAGTAATTTAAAAGAATCCACAATGAAACTAAATAAACTTGCTTTAACTTGTTATTGAAATCAGCTCATTCAATGTACTAGAAAAAAAGTAAAGTAAATATCTGGCAAGCCAGCAAGCAAACATACAAAAACTTTTCAGTGTTCTTTCAGGAGTAAATAAGACTAAGAAAAAAGTAAAAGTAAATGTATTTTTACTCATTTTACAGTGCTTAGAAATAGAAGATTATATATATAATATATATAATTGATATAATATATAATAAATATATAGATATAGATCTAACAGATACAATATATAATGGGTATATAGATCTTTATTACATATAGAAATGTATATAATATTTAATATCTTCTACCATAAATTTCCTCTGTTGAAACAAAAAGAAAGAACAGATTTATTTAAGGCCATTGTGATAGGTCAAAAAGACCAAAACTTAGTTCGAGTTCAACTCCATTGAAAGAAAGGAGAGTTATTAAGAGCTGGTGTGGGAGGATCATAGCCCATATGTGTTTGCCATTGGCCTCATCCAGAGAAAAAGTGAACTTTGTCATATCTTCACGACAGGATATTTTTTACAATTTGGAGAAAGGCACCTCCCTGCAATTTAAAGTAAATGATCTGAAAAAGTGATTGCATATTAATGCCTAAGCTGTATTTTACACATTAATATAAGATTAATTGACATTTTCCAACAATTGAATCTTAATACCCAAATTTCACTTCATTACATGTTTTATTCAATTAGCTTTCAAACGACCTTAGAAATGAAAGAATTAAATTAAATAACACAAACACATTTACTTAAGTAAATCCAGTAGGAAGAGACGCAAGGAGCTTGAAAGTAAATACGGGGTGGGACAAAAGTAGATTTACAGTTGTTCATATGGAAAAATATATAGTAATTAATAAATAGGACTATAAGAATAAATTCTGTGTCTCACATACTCACAACTATAAACCGACCCTGTATTTTCCTAAAACATACTCTAGTAGCAAACGTACAGATTTAGATAATAATTATTAAGATTCAAATAAGTTGTTTGGAAGATAAAGTGCAAGAAGCATCTAAACCTTGAGATAAAAATGTAAATGGCCCTGGCTGGCATAGCTCAGTGGATTGAGCATGGGCCTGCGAACCAGAGGATCGCAGTTTGATTCCCAGTCAGGGCACATGCCTGGGTTGCAGGCCAGCTCCCAGCGGGGGACGCACCAGAGGCAACCACACATTGATATTTCTCTCCCTCTCTCCTTCCCTTCCCCTCTAAAGATAAATAAATAAAATCTTTTAAAAAAAGTTTAAAAAAAATGTAAATGACTAAAAAACAAGGAATAATTATGAGATTTGCTGGCATTTTTGTATTCAGTTGATAAGTTCCATCTTTCTATAGCATTCTTTTTAAAATACTTTTTATTTTTCAATTACAGTTGACATATAATATTATAGTAGTTTTAGGTGTACAACCCATGATTAGACATTTATATAACTTACAAAGTGATCACTTCAATAAATCTAGTATCCATCTGACACCATATATAGTTATTACAATACTACTGACTAGTCCTTGTGCTATAATTTATGTTTTCCCATAAATACTCTGTAACTACCAATTTGTATTTCTTAGTCCTTTTACCTGTTTTATCCACCCTACCCCACCACCCACCCTTTAGCAACCATAAAAATATTCTTGTATCTATGAGTCTATTTCTGTTTGGCTTGGGGGTTTGTTTGCTTATGTGTTTATTTGTTTGTTTTTAGATTCCACATATACGTAAAATCACCTGGCATTTGTCTTCCTCTCTCTGACTTATTCCACTCAGCACAACATGCTTTAGGTCCATCTGCACTGTTGCAGATGAGGAGATTTCATTCTTTTTTATGGCTGAGTCATATTTTGTTGTATATATGTACCACTTCTTCTGCATCCATTCATCTACTGGTGCACACTTAGGTTGCTTCTGTATCCTGGCTATGGTAAGTAATGCTAAAATAAACATATGGATATATATGTCTTTTTGATTTCATGTTTTGAGTTTCTTCAGATAGATACCCAGAAGTGAAATTGCTGGGCCCTTCTTTGTTTTTTATTATAGTCTTTGTTTTAAAGGCCATTTTGTCTGGTATAAGTATTAGTACCCCAGCTTTGTTTGTTTGTTTACATTTTCATGAAATACCTTTTTCCATTCCTTTACTTTCAGTCTGTGTGTCTTTTGATCTGAGCTGGGTCTCTTGTGGACACCATATCTAAGGATCTTTGTTATTCACTCAGCCACTGTACGTCTTCTGATTGGAGCATTTAATCCATTTGCATTTAAAGTAATTATTGATAGATATGTACTTATTGCCATTTTATTATTCATATTTTGTATCTTTCTTTTTCTTAAAGCAGATCCTTTAACATTTCATGTAATACTGGTTTGGTTGTGATAAACTCCTTTAGCTTTTTCTTGTCTGCGAAGATCCTTATATGTCCTTCGATTTACAAATGATAGTTTCGCTGATAAAGTAATCTTGGTTGTAGGCTTTTGCATTTCATAACTTTGAATATTTCTTGCTACTCCCTTCTGGCCTGCAGTTTCTGTTGAGAAAGCAGCTGACAGTCTTATGGGAACTCCCTTGTAGGTAGCTAACTGCTTTTCTCTTGCTGCATTTAAGATTATCTCTTTGTCTTTAACCTTTGGCATTTTAATTATAATGTGCCTTGCTGGGGCCTCTTTGGGTTCATCTTATTTGGGACTCTCTGTATCTCTTGAAATTGTATGTCTACTTCCTTAACCAGGTTAGAGAAATTTTCCATCATTATTTTTTCAAATAGGTTTTTAATTTCTTGTTCTCTCTTTTCTCCTGCCAATACCCCCACGATACAAATTTTGGCATTCTTGAAGTTGTCCCAGGGGCTACTTACTCTATTCTCACTTTTGGATTTTTTTCTTTTCCTCTTTTCTTCTTAGGTGTTTTCTGCTTCCTTATCTTCCAAACCACTGATCTGACCCTCTGCTTCATCTACTCTACTGTTGATTCCCTGTAAATTATGCTTCATTTCAGTTATTGTATTCTTCATTTCTGAGTGGTTCTGTTTTATGTTTCTGTATCCATTTTTATGTTTGCTATCTCTCTGTTGAAGTTCTCACTAGCATTCTTAATCACTCATTACTTTACACTTATTTGTATGCAATATTGCAACTATTTCTCATTACAAGATATATGTTTCTGCCTTCATTACCTTCTAATTCTTCCCTGTTTCTTCCTAGTATCATTAAAAATATTTTCATTTGCCTATTCCCTAATTTGTCCTTTCCTTTTTATCTCTAATGAGACTGTGCCATTGCAAATTTAAAAACAAAACAGAAATAACTTTTTGCATGTATAAGAAAATGTGACTGAATTCAGGGAAGTAAGTGTAAGGGAAAGGATTGGATTAGTGTGGGAGTCACAAGGCTATGAATGATGCTGTTGCCTTTTCTCCAGCTGACTGTAAATATATACAATTTACACTGTAAGAATATTTTTTCCAAAAGGCAATGTTAGTCTTCTATTTTCTTTTGGTTCATAGGCCGGCACTGAATCCACTACGCCACACCACCAGGGCCTACCTTATATTTTCTGACAGCATCACACTCGGAGCTTATGGAACCCTTATATATTATGGATAAATACTGATGTATTAACCCATACCAGCTTTTGAAACCATTCGCCTTTACTTTTGTCTCTAAATTTACTGTTCATTGTAGTTGCCAATATATTGGGTACATTAGGAAGGTAAATTATCTCATAGTTCAGGTAATGACTGTATATTATATGCATACATGTTCATGTGAAAGAAAAGAGTATACATAAAATAACTTCCATGTGTTTAAGAACCACTTTGAGAGTGGGAGGGAACTTTTGAGATGATGGATATGTTTACAGCATGGGTGGCAGTGATGGTTTCACAGATACATACTTATCTCCAAACCCATCAAGTGGTGTACATTAAATATGTACAGCTTTCCGTGTGTTAATCAAACCCTAGTGAAGTGGTTTTTAAAAATTGCTTTAGGTTAGGCATTCTTGTATGTGGTATTTTTCTTTCAAAAATAACCTAGACTTTCTTTTAAAAAATGTATGTGTTTAGCTTTGTTCTTTAATGCAACAATGCCTCCACCTCATGTAGCACAATTATTTCCACATGTTCTCAGTTTCTACATGAAATGTGGTTGATTTATTCTGGATGTAACTTAAGGTGTTTTCTATAATATTAAAATAAGTAAATGTTGGTATGCTTTATAAAAGATTACATAAACACATAGTCTTTCAAACATTACCTGAGTTACTGATCTCATATTCTAGGGATTTCTCTCACTGATATTTGCCAGAACAGGACTATGAGTATTAGCATAAGTTGTTCACAGATATGTTATTTTAAAATATTTTCTCACATACAAATGTGTGGAAATTCTTAATAAGAAGCAGTGAAAATGAAGCCTAATCAGAATAATAGGAAGAAACTCTATTACATGATGTCTTATTTTCAGTTAACTTTTCATAAAATAATGTTCTAAAATAGTGTTCTAAAATAATGAAGGAAATAGTTATTAGCAGTAACATTTTTAATAAGGCTTTTAACATTAGAGGCCAAACTGTGGACACACTGGTGTGTCCTGAAAGTCCTTCTGCCCAGATAGCCTGCAAGAGACAGAGGGACTGGCTCTGGGTTTGCTGGATGCTGGGGAATAGAGAAGAGGTGGACACCTCTGTCAATCACCCAGAGGTCTGCGTTTGTTCTGAATAGAGAGCTCCACTCACTGAAAGCTTGAGGCCCTTTGTTCCTCAGAGGCATTCTTTTATAGCCAAACCTTGTGACAGGGAGAAGAAAGTACAGAGAAGCTGCATTTTAGAATTCATTTTATAGTGCAGCTGTGCACAGATTTAAAAATCATTCTTTGATTTTTCAATTAACTCTCCTCTAAGGCTGATAATGCTTGCAGGTTGTGTTGAAGAGAGATTAGAGGCAGGTAATAGAAACTACAGAAGAAACAACACTTGTTTTCTTCTATGGTCAATATGAAAAATTATCCTCCTTTGGAAAATAAAAAACCTGATGTGCTGAGAAACACAGACATATGACAAAATGTAAATTCAATGTCTCTTTTATACTCAAAGGAAAATTCAAGTTATGTTTGGAATTGGGTCCTCTCCAAATGCAAATGAATAACAAGCCCTATGTGTCCCAAGAGAAATATCTTCTGTAGACAAATAAAAAGAAATAAGGCCTATTTCTTTATTTCTCTTTTTAAGCTATATGGTAAAATTTTTGGATAATCATTTTTATGCATCATAATTGCTAGAGTAGCATTTCCCTAACAGTACTCTGAGAAACTCTTATTTTCTGAGAAATATTATAAGCAGCTTCTGGCCACAAACTGCCCATATTTTTTAAAAAAAACATTAGTAACATATTTCTTCTAATAATTGTTTTTTAACATATATATATATACATATATACTTACAATGTTACATTCTAATATGATCAGAAGTTCTTTGCATGTATTAATTCCTTTAATCCTAACAACCTTGGAGGTAGGCATTATATTAATTAAACAAGGAAGCCATTACAGGGAAGTGGCTCTAATGCCATGACGGCCTACATAAGGAAACCAAAATCTAAGCCTATAAATGATTCTGGGTTACTAAATCAGAACCTAATGGCAACCAATCGCAAAGAGCCAACTAGTCTTTAAGCAAGGCCAATCAAATAATTTCCTTGCTTTGCTTCACCTCTTCTCTATAAAAGTCTTTCCTCTAAAAAGTCTTTGAGCTATTGTGCAATAGACTGCTCCTAATGCCTTCTGGTTTGGTGCTGCTCAATTCCAGGGATTTGCTCAAATAAACTCTTAAAATTTTTAATATGCCTCAGTCTATCTTTTAACATAGGTGATGTAACTATCATAGCTTTACTAAAAGGTGAAGGAATCCACTCCTTGGTAAAAGGACTGAAATATACACAAATGGATCAGAATAAGAAAGGCCAGAAATAAGTCCATAAAACACAGTCAGCTGATTTATAATGAAGATGGAAAATTTGCCCAGTTTGATGGAGAATATTCTTTTCAACAAAAGGTACAGAAATAATTGAACCTCCAAATGCAAAAATCTTCACATATAATCTTCACATATAAATTAAATCTTCACTGAATCTTCACGTATACATTAAAAAGCCTTCTAGAATGGAATATAGGTGAAAATATTTGTTATTTGAGATTCAGCAAAGAGTTTTTAAGTATGTCCTCAAAAACCTGACCCATGAAAGAAAAAATGATGATTTAAACCTTATCAATATTAAAAAATAAGTTTGCATTGCCTTGTTGTTAAGAGAATGAAAAGAAAAACTGAAGACAGGGAGAAAATATGCACAAATCACATTTATGACTAAGCATATGAATCCAGAATATGTAAATAATTTAAATGCAATAATAAGATATAAATATACAAATTACAACAATATGAAGATACATCATGACAAAGAGGTTATATTTATATAAAGGTGGCAAATAATCATATGAAAAGATGCTCAACATCATTAATCATTAAGGAAATGCAAATTTAAATCAAAATGAGATACCACTACACACTCATTAGAATAGTCAAAATTACATTAAAATAAACTGACAATAACAAACACTGACAAAGAGGTTGATCAGCTGAAACTCTCACACATTGTTGGTAAGAATAACAGGGAGAGGAAAAAATAAAATCTCAGTTATGGGCAAGAGAAAATGGCTGCTATATATTCAATGACAAATAACAGCAGTGATGTTTACCATGTGTTATCATAGATGTATGCTAAAATCGCCGAGGGACATACATATTCAGGAGGCTCCTTTCACTATTATCATTTTCACCACTCACCAGTATTCCTTACATTTCTTAAATGTTTCTGGGATTATCTAAACTAACAATCTGAGTTGAAGTCACCTTTGTTACAACCACATAACTATTTTTTCAAATACATATCTAGGGTGAAATTCTGAGATATTAGTGTATGTATAGTTCTCTAATATTGATTTGTTGATTGATTATAGACTTTATTGATTATGAAGTAGATATACCACTTGAATTTTCATATGGTTTGTTCTAAAGTTCTATTACTTTTAATATATTTTTATTTTACATAAGTGCCCCTTCATGGCTATTCAGAACACTCAACTTTCTATGTTCTTCAGTTTCTCTCCTAAAATACATTGCTGTTGCTGATAACTACCAAATTTTGGACTAATTCAACTAACCCAAGATCATCTATATTTTCTCCTACTCTATCTTCTAGGTGTTTTATAGTTTTGAATCTTACATTTAGGTCTGTCATATGTTTTGTGTTAATTTGTGTGAGGAGCATGAAGTCTGTGTCTAGAATATTAAATATACCCTGTAAAACACTTTAATAGTGGATATGTTCCATTTCACATTTGCCCAAACCATAGAATTTTAAGAGTAAACCCTAATGGAAACATTGGACTTCATGTGATTATGATGTGTGAATGCAGGTTTATCAATTGTAATACATGTACCACTCCTGTGAGGGAATGTTGATAATGAGGAAACATCAGATTGTATGGGAGTAGACAGTATATGGGATATGTCTGTACCTTTCACTCAATTTTGCTGTGAATCCTAAACTACATTTATAAAAAGTCAGTTAAGCCCTGGCCAGGTAGTTCAGTTGGTTAGAGCATGGTCCTGACACGCCAAGACTGTGGATCCAATCTCCAGTCAGGGCACATACAAAATCAATCGATGAATGCATCAATAAGTATAACAACAAACTGATGTTTCTCTCTATCACTCTCTCTCTCTCACTCTCTTTCTTTTCTTTCTCTCAGTATCAATAAATAAAAATTTAAAAAATATCAAAAACAAAAGGAATAAATATGGCAGTATATTTTATGGTTTAGTTATAGAATTCTTTAGTAAGTGCCATATTTTGCAATAGATTTAGAAATGATTAAGAAATATTCACTGTTTTTGATACATTTACTATTTATTATTTACTATTTATAGATATCATCTAAAATTATATCAACTTATTTGATTTTCCAATTCAAAGTAATAGAGAAGTCACAAGCATGTAAAGGTAGAGTCAAAAAAGTTTTCCTGGCTGTGGGTAAATGTTATAGTGTTAAAAAATGTCAGTAAGTCAATTGTAGATGGAAAATGTCAGTAAAATTTAAATATGATGCCTATGATTTATCGACTATGTATGGAATTATGATAAATAAAAAAGGAAATGTTTATTGTTAGGAAAACGTTAGAATTTAAAATTTCAAAACAAAGAAAGATTCTTTTTAATATATTATTTTAAAAGCATCCCGTTTCATTTATTTTTTTCTTTACTTTTATTGTTAACACTATTATACATGTCTCCATTTCCAGCCCCTTAGCCCACCTCCACCCAGCCTCCCCTCCCCCTCCCTACGCTGTTGTCTGAGTCTCTGGGTTACCATGTATGTTCTTTGCCTAATCCCTTCATGTTTTGATTCCTGCTTTCTGTTGGGAATGTAGAAAAGTTTTAAAAAGTTATTTTTTTTCATAAAAGGAGGGGGTGCCATTATTAACTCCCCAGTAAAGATAATTTATACAGATTAGATAAGAGACAACACAGAAAATAAATGATGCAAATCTGTCACAGGTTTCTCAATTCTCGGGGGGAGAAAACAAGAAGAAAATTTCCTGTGGTATAATCTAGAATCAGTTCTTCATTTGATTAGTGTAAACTGGCAGAAATGGCATTATTTGACAGGAAGCTTTGTTTACATGACTTACAGAAATTTTAAAAATTCAAATAACCTGAATGGAAAAACTTTATTTATATGAGGCTTATGAAAAACCATGTTATGCTCTCAGTCAAAGCAAAGCTGCCACTAATGTGTATTTATGGTTTTGCACATTTCCTAGAGAGAAGACACCTCAGCTTAATGATTCTAAGTAACTACTAATGCTTGAAATATAATGGCTTTTGATTCTACTTTTTTACAAAATATTTCCTGCCTTAGATATATATATAGAGATTTTTTAAAAGCCATAATTATAAAATAATCTAGAAATCAAACAAAATAAAACACTGAGGGAGAATCTTCTGCTGTATCTCATATTTTTATTTATTTTTGAAATAAATATTACTATTCTATGTCATTTTTAAATTTTTTCTTTGGATAATTATTTATTTATTTACTTATTTTTATTGAATTTATTGGGGTAACATTTGTTAATAAATTTCATAGGTTTCAGCCCCAGCTGGGTGGCTCAGTTGGTTGAGGTATCATCCAATATACAAATAGGCTGCAGGTTTGATCCCCAGTTGGGGCACATGCAGGAAGCAACTATTCAATGTTTCTCTCTTTCTCTCTCTCCCTTCCTCTCTCTCTAAAATTAATGATAACATCCACAGATGAGGATATAAAAATTAAATTAAATATGAAAAATAATTATATTGGTTTTATGTATATAATATACAGTATCTGTAAATCACATTGTGTGTGTACATTACCCCAAGTCAAGTCTCCTTATATCACCAATTATCCCATTTTACCCTCTCCTACTTCCTCCCACCCCCTTTCCCTCTGGTAATCACCATATAACACTCTGTCTATGAACAGTGAGTTTCTTTTGGTGTTTATTTTGTTGTAGTTCTTGTTGTATTTTTTGGCTTAATTTCTTCACCTTTTTCACCCACTATCAAATTTTTAACATAACATTTTGTAGATAAAACATACTTACTAATTTTAGAACATCATAAAAATAATAAAATGAAATGTACTCATCATATTCCAAATAATTAGACATTTAGATTTGTAGGTCTCCAGTCTCTTAGAGTCACATTAAATTGGATTTTTTTCTGCCTCTTTCCCTTTCTGTCTTTATTTATGTCCATTGTTATTTAAAAACCATTTCCTTACATCATCAAAATGACTTATAAAACATAGCTTAACTGACTACATATCATTACTGCCTGTAGTTTTATAGTTTGTCTATTAAACATATGCCTATTTCCAAATTTTCACTTTTTAAAATATATTTTATTAATTATGCTATTGCAGTTTTCTCATTCCTCCCTTCATTCCCCTCCACCCTGCACGCCCTCTCCCACCCACATTCCCCCCTTTTAGTTCATGTCCATGTGTCATAAGTTCTTTAGCTTCTACATTTCCCATGCTATCCTTGCCCTCTCCCTGTCTATTTTCTACCTACCATCTATGCTACTTATTCTCTGTACCTTTTTCCCCTCTCTCTTCCTCCCACTCCCCTGTTGCTAACCCTTCATGTGATCTCCATTTCTGTACTTCTGTTCCTGTTCTAGTTGTTTGCTTGGTTTGTTTTTGTTTTAGGTGTGGTTGCTAATAACTGTGTGTTTGCTGTCTTTTTACTGTTCATATTGTTCATATTTTTTATCTTCTTTTTCTTAGATAAGACCCTTTCACATTTCATATAATAAGGGCTTGGTGATGATGAACTCCTTAAACTTGACCTTATCTGAGAAGCACTTTATCTGCCCTTCCATTCTAAATAAAAGCTTTGCTGGATGGAGCAATCTTGGATGTAGATCCTTGCCTTTCATGACTTGGAATATTCCTTTCCAGCCCCTTCTTGCCTGCAAGGTCTCTTTTGAGAAATCAGCTGACAGTCTAATGGGAACTCCTTTGTAGGTGACTGTCTCCTTAGATCTTGCTGCTTCTAGAATTCTCTCCTTCATTTTAATCTTGATTAATGTAATTATGATGTGCCTTGGTCTGTGCTTCCTTGGGTCCAATTTCTTTGGGACTCTCTGAGCTTCCTGGACTTTCTGGAAGTCTGTTTCCTTTGCCAGATTGGGGAAGTTCTCCTTTATTATTTGTTCAAATAAGTTTTCCACTTCGTGCTCTTCCTCCTCCCCTTCTGGTACCCCTATAATTCGGATATTGGAAAGTTTAAAGACATACTGGAGGTTCCTAAGCCTCTCCTCATTTTTTTTGAATTCTTGTTTCTTCATCCTTTTCTGTTTGGTTGCTTCTTTCTTCCTTCTGATCCACACCATTGATTTGAGTCCCAGTTTTATTTTTATCACTATTGATTCCCTGTGCAGTTTCCTTCATTTCACTTAGTGTAGCCTTCATTCTTTTATCTAATTTTCAACCAAAATCAACCAGTTCTGTGAGCATTCTGATCAGCAGTGTTTTGAACTGTGCATCTTATAGGTTGGCTATCTCTTGGTCACTTAAAAGTATTGGCTCTGGGGCTTTGATTTGTTCTTGAGTTTGAGCCATTTTTTTTGGGGGGGGTCTGGTCATACCTGTTATGTAGTGAGGGGCAGAGCCTTAGGCACTCACCCCAGTAGGGTGACCCAGTCACTGGGTAGTATGACACTGTATGTGGGGGTGGAATCAGAGAGGAAACAATGGCACTTGTTCTGCTCTCTGCCATATTTCAGTCCCTTCTGCTGCTTCCCACAAGCAAACTGGTCCCTTCTGGTGCTGGTTCCTGGATGGGTGGGCTTGTTCTAGGACCCTCTGGATCTCTCCAACAAACTCTCCTGTGAGGCTGGGAGTCTCTCCCAGCACCTCAGCCCCCACAAGTGTTTTCAATTGGTGCTTTTAGGCTTTATTTCCCATTGCTGGGGCCCTGGGTTGTGTGGTCTGTCTTGCTGCCAGTTTTTGCCTGGTTTATCTGCATGCGAATGTGTGACTGTAGTCAGCCAGCCACCTTGTACACCTCAGTGGGTCTGCTGGTTGCCTCCCCCTTTCCAGGGTCTGTGAGCAGCCACCTGTATGCCCGGGACTAAAATATTTTACACAAAACCTGTTGTGCTTACAGAATTCCTAAAAATTAAGTTGATAAAAACTTGAATATTATCACATTTCTTATTAGCAGAGTGAGTTAAAACTTATATACAAACTTACAAGCATAGCTTTCTTAATTGCTGATTTTGTACATATGATTATAAATTACATACAAAGATCATCTTTGTTTCATCAATAGAAAATATAATCTTATTAATTTAACTTTCAAAGCCTATCACTTTTTAATTTTAACATATTTTACTTATAATTAAAAACCTGTAACTTCTAAAAAGTGTCTTGATGTATTTTTTTAAATTAATATTCTCCTTTATAACTGCCAAGCACTTAATTTACAGAATGTCACCATTTTGGGTCATAAGTGCCATAAATATTTTTTAAATAAGTCACTGTTTTGTGTCTTAATTATGCTTATCATAAGGTGCAAAAATATTTATGTGTTCATTGAAATTTTCTTTCCTTTTGCGATTTTTATTTTATTGCTTTTAATGGCTTTCTGCTCTAGAAATCATATAAAGGTAAATAACAGTTTGCGTTTGTTTTATTTTTTCCATTTTGTACCATTGTGATTTATTTGAAATAGCATTCTCATTGTCCTTAATTTTTAAATGATATGTCTACTTAGTTTTGCTTTTCTTGGGTATAAAATTTATGTATCAATTTTTTACATTTTAATAATTTCTAATTTGCGTTGAGACAAGTTTAAGAGTAAAGGTTTTCTTTGTGGTTGATCATAGAATGTGTAATGGAATCACACTTGTCAAAGCTTATTCAGATATTTTTTACATATATCAGTTATTTTCTTTATCTGACACTTCCCTATAGGATCTACCAAAGTTCAAAGAGAGATGTTGAAAACTATTAAAATTTTATTGTCTATATCTAAATTATTTTTTACTTATTTGGAAGTTTTTTAGTTTGACAAAGAAAACAACAAAGATCCAAACTATTATAATTCACTAGTAAGTTAATTACAACTATAATAAAGACTTATTTTACATAAAATATAACAAAATACTAGTTAAATTATAAATTACAGTTATCTGAATCTTATATGAAAGGAGAAATTTTGATATTAAAGATTTATTATCATGGTTTAGCATCCAAAAATCCATCACTGACATTTGCCACATAAATAAATTAATATAAATATATATTTATGATTATTCTAACTAATGAGTTTTGACACCTCTTGATTCTGGGTATCTTCATATGGATTCTTCAAATGTAGAGCCTGAGGCAGAGACTTGGGGAAAGGATGGGAGGTAATTCCATAAAGACAGAATGAAAGAGTTGGGAAAGATAAACACCAATGACAAAAAACTAATAAAGAATGTGTAATGGAACTGATTAATGTATTTTTTGAGGAATCCTGTAGAATATGACTCAGAATAGTTCTTCCAAGAGGTTAAAGACTATGGCACATGAGTTCCTAAGCTTCTAATGTTTATAAAAAATATCCTGTCATTGAGTTGAGAGTGATGCAACAGAAAATAAAGTCTATTACTAAGTGATATAACAAATCACAATATGGTAAATCAATGATTCCAATGATTTTAGACCATTAGAAGAACCCTTTCATTAAAAAGGGTCTTCTCCTCTCATGAAAAAGAAGAGGACCTTGTAGCCAGTCATGAATTGATTGTAAAATTAAAATATACTGATATTTCCAATATCATACCAGCTAGTTATCACCAATAGTTGAACTGAGAACAAAGTTTGTTTTTTTTAATTAAATGAAAATGTTGGCATGACTATCTAAACAAATAAACATCCTATTCTCAGTATATTTTTGTGATGAAAGAAAAAAATCATTTAAAAATGGCCAGGAAACATATATGAAACCTAAATAGATTATTTTTCTTCTCACCAATAGAAGTGTTGGGTTACTTTTTTGACAGTTTTCATGACCTGAATGTGTCATTTTGTGTAATGTGCCTCAGTAAAGATTGCAATGATAGAAAGAAAAAAGGAACAAATGGTATGACAGCAATAACAAGAAAATGCAGTAGTGATTGAAAAATGAAAGAGAAAGGAAATACAACTAAACAGATACCTATGGTAAAATAACTTTTTATTTCCTCAAAATATGACATTAAGAAAATCAACTTTAAAATATCAGTTACAAAAACAAATTTACTAATATGTTAAATATGCTGTTGCTTCTTTAGTAAATTTTCATTAATATACAGCAATGGTCTCTGAATACTTGTTCATCTGAACTAAAGATTTTTTATAAACTCATAGTTTACATACTTTTCTCTGAAAATAATGATGAGTTTTCCCTGTATATTTTTATTTTTCCTATCCATTATCAATATTTTTTCTCTTTTTATTGTTGTTCAAGTAAGTTGTCTCCATTTTTTTCTGGAAGATATCATTCACTTGAAATTGTCCTTATATCTTATAACTCTGATATCAATCCTCCAATTTTCTTATATTTAATTTAATGAATTAATAAATTCTAAAATTCCGTGAGAATGTATCAAAGGGTAATTCCAAAAACAAGTTTTAAAAAAGGTATAGTTCTAATGCATACATAGAAAATCCAAAAGATTCTAGAGATAAACCCTCAAAATTAATAAGTAATTTTTCTCAAGAACTTTTGGGGTTCAGGTTAATTTTCAAAAGCACATTTTATCCAAAAAGAAAATACAACAAGTGAAATTTTAAAATACCATTTTAGAGTACTATATTAAGACCTAAATTATTTAATGATATTCCAATGTAAAACATTTTAAGTGTCTATATGAAGAAACTTTGTGTTGCTGAATATTTCACCATAGACTTTATATTTTTTAAACATTCAATTTAAATAGACATGTGCTCCTAGTTTTTATTGAAGAGCATCTTATGTTTATTTAATAATTCCAAGACCATTCTTTGTGTATATCCATAAGATAACTAATAAAGAGAAGACAGAGGTTTTGTTCTGTTTGCCCTGGCTGACATGTAGTAATAAATTTTCTCAATGTCTATCAACTTGATAGGGGCTTTGAAAAAAAATCTCAGGATTCCAAAATGTATAACTTTCAAATATTTTGGACAAACATATTTGAAGAATGCCCTAAATTCAGACTATATGTCAACAGAATTATGTCAATATATTCTCATTCCACAGTTTGACCTGTAACCACATTGGATTATTATTATATTGTACATATCGAAACCAACTTATTTTCTCTCTCAGCCCTTATAGAAAATACGTACATATACAGTTGTGTTAACTTCCTAGAGCTGTCAAATCACTAACTTAATGGTTTCAATATCATAAATGTTTTCTCTCCCAGTTTCGGAGACTAGAAGTTCAAAATTGATGTAGTGGCAAGTCCATTGTCCCTCTAAAACCTGTAGAGGAGAACATTCTTTGCCTCTTCCTAGCTCATGGTGGTGGTAATCAAATTGTTGGTGCTCCTTGGCTTGTAGTAGCAGAAGTCCTATCTCTGCCCTCATCTTGGTATGTTTCTTTTGTCTCTTTCTTCATATGGCTGTCTTCTTATAAGTACAGCTGTCACATTGAATTAGGTCCCACTCTACCCCAGCATGGCCTCATCTGAATTAATTGCATCTGCTACAACCTTATTTCCAAATAAGGTCACATTCTAAGGTACTAACAGTTAGGATTTCAACATAAGATTTTTGGGGGGGATGCAATTCAATCCATAACAACCGTGAAATAGATTCCCGAAAAAAGTTATGGATACTTACTGAGACATCAAAATTTAAAGTGTATTGCACTACATTCCTGCAGGAAACCAAGAGTCCTTGTGCAGGGCACTCCTTAGGTGAATTCTAAATGGTAAAGTACCTGAGGACTCCATCCTTAGTCCCCATTTCATTCCTATCTTCTCGCTGCCTAGTTCATCTCATCCCTGCTGATAACCACTGGACTGACTTCATTCTTTTTTATATGTCTAAGTGTTTTCAGGGTTCAATGTGTGAACTTCCAGGGGCCTTTGATGGTACACTATGAGTGCCAGATTAGGTTGGGTGAATATTATTACTCTTCAGTAGGAAAGAGCATTAACTTAAGTAATATTTAAAAAATAAAATTTAAAGGACCTGTTCTTTAAATTCTAAATTGAGATTTATCACTTCCTAATATTTTTTCCTTCAAAAAACTCAGTGTAAAAAAAAGTGTTCTGTGAAGTAGATAGATGTCACCTGGTGTGATAAAGTAAACAACACTAACAGAAGTGATATTCACCAAAAAAAGCAGAGTGTGAGTCATCCATGTGAAGAGATAGAAAATTAGGGCATACAAACTGATGTCATAGTGCTTTATATGAACAGTAATAAAAGGAAGGGGGAAAAAAGACCAAGTTTTCTCCAGAAAATTCTTTAAGGCCTTAAAAGACACAAACTTTCTAAATCAGTAAGACTGTTTTTTAGGGAAGAGCTTTTTTCTCTACTTGTGGTTAGATTTTTTATTGATTAACAGTTGAAATAATATAAAAATTCAGTTTTTGGCTTCTTTACTCTCTGCGTTATCCACACACACATGCACAAGCATGCACATAGTGAGTTTGAAACTAATTAAAAATAAAGAGTGGTACTTATATGAGTTTTATTATTTAAAATTATGGAATGAATAATATTGAATGATGTGGGGTAATCACTGGAGACAACAGAACCCTTAGAACAAGTTTTATTTGAATAGTAAGATAGCTTATTGAGTGTGTCTGCCTCATACTCTATGGACAAAGGAGAGAGAAAGAAAATGAGAGGAGTAAGAAGAAAGATGAAATAAAAGGAGAGAGAGGAAAAAACTCAAAAGATATAAGAATGATGATTATGAGCCTGATGATAACAAGGGGAATATAGTTAAAATATAATGTAAATAAATTAAAGTGTCTATGCCCAGATTGCTGTGCAATTTATTTTCAGGTAATAATCTAATAATAATGCTGCCCATCTCAACAAGGTGAAGGAAAATATCTCCTGTGTAAAACAAGGTGATTCTGACAATATGCAGATCAAGAATAACTGTGACTTTTAGAATCCAAAGTGCATATATTTAAGAACAAAGATATATGTTTAAGCAGAGAGAAGGAAAGAGAGTGAGGAACCATGCCTGGGGTACCATTTAAAGTAAGCCACCATTATCTTGCAGAGAATATAAAAGCACGCCAGGTGACAGCAGGTATACTACTGCTAGAGAGGCAAACAGGCCATACTGGACTCTCCATCCCAACAAATCATCCAGCTAATACACCCATGTACATGAATCTAGGTGAAATGAGCAAAGAAATCCTTCAACCAACATACACAATAAAAAATAATAAATGTTTGCTGTTTAAAGCCATAATGTTTTGGGCTCTTTTGTTATGTAGCAGTTGACAACCAATGCACTGAGCCAGGCATGGAGCAACAATAATGTAATCTGTGGAGGTTTATTCTTTAATAAATCTATGTTGGCCACTTACTTTCACTCTGATTATCATTTATTACACAACAATATGGAATAGAGAGTGTTCCTATCTCACAGAACTACCATATAATCCAGCAATTCCACTTCTGGGTATATATCCGAAAGTAACAAAAACAGTGTGTTGAAGATATATCTGCACCCCAATGTTCACTGCAGCATTATTTGCAATAGCAAAGATATGGAAACAACATATGTCCACTGAAAGATGAATGGATAAAAAGTGATACCCTGCATGCATGCACATACAATGGAATATCACTTAGCCATATACAAGAAATGAATCCTGCCATTTGTAACAACACAGATAGATATCAAGGGCTTTAAGCTAGATAAAGTAAGTCCCACAGAAAAAGACAAATACTTATGATATTCTTATATGTGGAATCTAAAAACAATACAAAGCTAAACAAAGGAAAAATAAAGAAGATGATAGTTCACACTTATGGTTACTAGAAGCAGGGGTGGGTGGGGAAATTGGATGAAGGTGGTCAAAAGATATAAACTTTCCGTTTTAAGATAAATAAGTAAATGGGATGTAAAGATGACTACAGTTAACACTGTTATGTAGTATATTTGAAGGCTATTAAAAGAGCAGATCCTAAGTGTGCTCATAACAAAAAAAAATTTTTCCTTTTTATTGTATCTATATGAGGTGATGACTATTAAACTAATTGTGGTAATTATTTCATAACATATGCAAGTCAAGTATTTTTTTAAGATTTTATTTATTTTTAGAGAAAAGGGACAGGAGAGAGAAAGACAGAAACCTCAAAATGAGAGAGAAACATTGTTAAGTTGCCTCTCACACACACTCCCACCAGGGACTGAACCCACAACCAAGGCAGGTGCTCTGACCAGGAATCGAACTGGTGACCTTTTGCTTTGTGGGATGATGCCCAAACAACTGAGCCACACAGGTCAGGGAGTAAGTCAAATCACTATGCTGTACACCTTAAATTTATACAGTGTTATATGCCAATTACAATATCTCAGTGAAACTAGGGGGTGGTGGGCAGGTAAATCAAATCTAATTGCCAATAAACAAATGGTTCTGCTAGAGATGGTTCCCCCCCTTGTTCCAGATGTAAAGCTTTACCATGGTTATAGTTTACAGATGGTTCAAGACACCTCTTGTTCTAGATGGGAGTGAAATTTCCTCAATGATGGTAGAAGAGTGGATTTAGTTCACCTTTCTATGTTGAGTAATGTTGTAGAAGCCAGAGAATAAATTTTGGGTGAAGAAGCAAATGGCCATCTGTGTGGTTAAAACATCCAACTTGTTTTCAATTGAATTTCATATTCAGGGGCTTTAATTTCGGAGAGTTTAAGTTCCTCAGTTAGGGGTCACTTGATACATAGAGTAGATTTAAGATCTTGCCTGATTCTAATGACACCAGAAAAGATTTATGAGCTTCCTAGCTCTGGCTGGTGTGGCTAAGTGGGTTGAGAACCAGGTTTAATTCCCAGTTAGGGCACATACCTGGGTTGTGGGCCAGATCCCCAGTTGGGGGGTTGTGTGAGAGGCAACCACACACTGATGTTTCTGTCCCTGTCTTTCTTCCCCTCTCTCTGAAAATAAATAAATAAAATCTTATAAAAAAGAATTTATAAGCTCCCAGACTTAGCGTATTTATCAGAGGGTGAATTTACTTTTATTCTGGGAGTTTCCACTTTACATATAGTTATCTACTTTGACATTAACAAAGTTGCTAAGAGGACAGACACCTGTGGAAAAGACAGATATCATACCAAAGCTTAGCCAAGACAAGGCAAAGAGTTAAAAATGACAATTGTGAAAACTGGTCAGAGGTCTCAGAAAAGGGGGCAATAGTGTGGTGACTGGTAGTTCTTTTATATTAGGGGAAAAAGGCTCAGGAAAAGGAAACAAAGGTTGTGACTGTCCCACCCAAATACAATTTTCTCAAAGGAGCTATAATTGATTCAAGAAAGGGAGAGAGATGGGAGGAGACATGAAGAGTAAGAACCATAGCAATATAAAAAATAGTATGGGAAGGAGGGCACTTCCAGCCATGATGGAGGCATAGGTAGAAAGGCTTTGCTTCCTCATACGAACGAAGGAAGAAGAAAACAATTGAAAAACAGAACACAACTAGAACTGCCAGAAAATAAAACTATATGGAAGTTGAACAACCAAGGAGTTAAAGGAGAAACATTCATCCAGACTGGTAGGAGGGGCAGAGATGAGCAGCCCGGTGGAGGGGATATGCAGCAAGGTGTGGCTGGCAGACCTGGTGGGCAATGGCTGGCAGACCAAGCATCCCACATTCTCATGTGGATAAACAGGGAGGAATAACTGAGGAGTGAGACAGAATGTACAACCCAGGATTCCAGTGTGAGAAAATAAAGCCTCAAAACTTCTAGCTGTAAAAACCTGTGGGGGTTGCAGCATCAGAGAAACATCCGATCTCACAATCAGTTGGAGGGGTCCATGGGATCCTAGAACATACACAAGCCCATCCAGTGGGGAATCCGTACCTGAAAGGGCACAGTCCATTTGTGGGGAACAAAGGAAGTGACTGAAACAGGAGCAGGAGCCAAGCAAGCTAGCAAGCAGCACTGTTCCCTCTCTGACCCCTCTCCCACAGACAGTGCCACAATACAGAGACTTGGGTTGCTGCACCCTGGTGAATACCTAAGCCTCTTCTCCTTACAACATAATAGGTGCCCCGAGACAAAGAAATATAGCCCGAATGAAAGAAGAGATCAAAACTTCAGAAAAAGAACTATGCAGCAAGGAAATAGCCAACCTATCACAGAGTTCAAAATACTTGCAATCAGGATGCTCACAGAAATGATTGAATACATATGCAAAATAAAGGAAGAAGTGAAGGCTATGTAAAATGAAATAAAGAAAAATATACAGGGAACCTACAATGAAGGGAAGGAAACTGGGACTCAAATCAATGATTTGGAACAAAAGGAAGAAATAAACATTCAACCAGAACAGAAAGAAGAAATAAGAATTCAAAAAAAAAAAAAAAATGAGGAGAGGCTTAGGAACCTCTGAGACAACCTTAAATATTCCAACATCCAAATCATAGGAGTGCCAGAAGGAAAAGAGGAACAGCAAGAAATTGAAAACTTATCTGACAAATTAATGAAGGAAAACTTCCCCTATCTAGCAAAGGAACTAGACATGCAAGTTCAGGAAGCTCAGACAGTCCCAAAGAAATTGGACCCAAGGAGGATCACACTGAGACACATCATAATTAAATTACCCAAGATTAAAGATAAGGGGAGAATCATAAAAGCAGCAATAGAAAATGAGAGAGTTACCTACAAAGGAGTTCCCATAAGGCTATCAGCTGATTTCTCAAAAGAAGCCTTACAGGCAAGAAGGGACTGGAAAGAAATATTCAATGTCATGAAAGATAAGGACCCACAACCTAGATTACTCTATCCAACAAAGCTCTCATTTTAAATGGAAGGGCAGAAAAAGTGCTTCTCAGATAAGATAAAGTTAAAGGAGTTCATCATCACCAAGCCCTTGTTATATGAAATGTCGAAGGGAATTATCCAAAGAAAACAAGAAGATCAAAACTATGAACTGTAAAACATATGAACAAGTGCACAACTATCAATAACTGAACCTAAAAAAAAACAAAAACAAAAACAAATTAAGCAAACAACTAGAACAAGAACAGAACAATAGAAATGAAGTCATATGGAGGGTTATCAGTGGGGAGTGGAAGGGTAAAGAATAGGAGAAAAGGCACAGGAAATTAGTAGCGTAATTGGTAGGCACAAAATAGACAGAGGAGAGGTTAAGATTAGTGTAGGAAATGGAGAAGCCAAACAACTTATATGTACAACCCATGGACATGAACTAAGGAGGCAGGTAATGCTGGGGGGAGGGGGATGCAGAACAGAGTGGGATAAAGGAGAGAAAAAAACGGGACATTTATGTAATAGCATAGCCAATGAAATACACTTTAAAAAAAGAAGAAAAAAAGTAGTATGGAAAGGAATTGTGATTGTCTGTTGTTACTTTACATATTATGTCCAACATGACTTCTTTTTACCCATCACAATTCCCATTTACCATTGAAAACTCAGTCCATATTTCATCTGTAAACTACTCCCTAAATCTAAGGTTTAGTGATTTTTTTCTTTTTTGAAACATTTGTAACTATGAATATCTCCATCAAGTCACTTAAAATATTTATTGGATTGATAAGTTCAGAGTTTTCCCTTTCTCTCAGTAGGCTAGATTCCTTGGAATGACAAACAGTAATTTTCTCAATGTTATAATTAATGGGTAATATGCTGACATTCAGTATATGTCAGGAAATTTTTTATTGTTGCTATTGACATGTTTTACATTGTTCTTTTTACAAAGTTCCATTTTTATTGAAAAAATATCTGTACATGAGAGCATTACCTACATTGTGGCCTCATATAGATGTATGTTTATCATTTAGTAATAAATAGTAATAAATGATAAACATACCTTTTAGAATGTCACTTTAACAAGAAAGAGTTTTATATGGGTATTTCACATATAAAAAATCCATTTAGGCAATTATAAATTACTTCATCTATTATCAAACTGAATTAAGTAATGTAATCAAGGAACTACTTTTATCACCCCAAATCAAAGGCTTTCTTTTGTAGGCATAACACATTCCCTGCTCTAATCTACTCTGATGACCCTTGTGGATCCTTGGTTATTTGTAGATGCAGGATGCAGTAGAAGAATGCAAGACAATGTTGGTCTTCTCAGTTCTATTGTGGCCATTTTTAAAATTTTTTATTTGTTTTTAGAGGGAGGGGATGGGAGGGAGAAAGAGAGAGAGAGAAACATCAATGTGAGAAACACTGATCATTTGCCTCTGGCACATACCCTAACTGGGGACTGGCCCACAACCCAGGTATGTACCCTGACTGGGAATCTAACCTGGGACCTTTCACTTTTAGGGACACTGTTCAACCAGCTGAGCCCTGCCAGTCCGTGTGTGGTCATTCTTTATCTAAGACTCTCTCTACACAGAAAGTTTCAAGGATTTTGAACTCATACCTGTGAACTCACAAGGTCGAGCACAAAATATAACTCCAGTGTCTAGGTTTTAAACTGTATAAATGATTACAACTTTATTACTTATACCTAAGTCAGTTATATTTATTTGAAGTATTTTCATTTCACATAGGGCATGAGATATTGTGGAAGGTGTTTTGGTAAAGGAAAACCTAGTGATATTGCAAGAAATTTATATATTTTATCTCTTATCCTTATTTTACATCAAAATGACAGGGATACTGGTAATTACTAAAAAATATCATTAATTTTAAATGACAATAGGTGAAATCCCTTATTCTATGTTGCATAAATGTAGAATGTGGGACCATGTCTTTAAACCTTATTTTCTTTTTAATCCATTGCTATAAGTTCTGCTTCCCTAAGCATTTTTTTCTACTTATTTTTCTTTCTCAAAGGATCACTTTGAAAATTAGTGTACTTCTGTAAATATGATTTAGATTCCTTAGGGAGAAAGCACTTGGAAAATGGAATATGTAATACATTTATTCTGTAAACTGTTACATCAAATCATAATCTAGAGAGATGTTTATTGAGTTTGCAAAGTGCAGAAACCATAAATATATCATCTTAAAATGAAATCCTATAAAAACAATTTAGGAAGAAATTGGCCACCATTAATATTACCTTTTTTTAAGCCTCTACTTTATACTACTTTTAGCTGCTAGTGTCTATTTATACTTGCAATTCCTATCACAAAATTTAGATTAAATTGATTGTATTTTAGTTTTGTTATTAAGGATTTTTCTTAAGAATATTATATAGTGATATTCTTTTCATAAACACAATTATGACACCTTCCTCTAGTTTATAAATATTTCCAATGTACAATGCCTTAGAGAGCTCTCTTATTCCTCAAATTAAAATTATAGAATAAATTTAAGTACTCACTGTAGTAAAAAATTGTGAAGCTTAACATGAGCAAACCACATGCATGAAAATGTCTCCATACATAAAACTCATGAAATCAGATTAAATGTAAAGCTCAATAAAATTGATTAAGTGCCTTATGTCAGCCCAAGAAAAGATCTCAGAAACAAAAATAGCGTGTAGCCTGAGCAGTGGCCAGAGTAACCCAGGGTCTGAGAAACGAGCACTGACTGGAGCAGTTGTGCCTTTACTTGGTTAATTAATTAAAACGCTGTGGAGTAACTGATTCACTTCTTCCTCTAAGAACTGCCAGGACCCAATGTTTCTAAAGTGCTAAAACTACAAGCCACTTCCTAAAGGGTCCATTATGAAATGAGGGAAGTGCAATGTCTCAGATAACCTAAACCACTGTCAAAGTAAAGTGACTGTATTCCCAGAACATCATCTCACCAACAGAAAACCTACTGAGCCACACATACAGCAATCGAGTAACTTCTCACAGAAATCTGTAGTTTTCCTCAGGGAATAAAGATTCTGAGCTGTGGATATACAAACAATTAAGTTATCAATAGTCATTAAAATATGTGTTTTTTTATAAATGTGAATAACCAGTGTAGCTGGAAAATATATATACATATGTAAAATGAAAATACGCATTTTATATCTGATTCATTTAAATGAAATTAGACTATTATCTATTTAAATACAAAAAACTAATTTTTAAATGTTCTTGCTCCTTTTATAAGGAAGAAAAAAATGTGTGAATAATCTACCTCTGATTTAGGAAATAAATCTCATAACTGCTTAAAATTTTCTTTTATATATATATGTATACATATAATTTTATTTTTAAATTTTACCTCTTTTTTATGGTGTTAAATTTGTTCCTGCTTTTTTCTCACTTTCCCTCCTTCACCCAACCCCATTCTCTCCCCACCCCCAGACAATCCACACATCGTCATCCATGTCCATGGGTCGTACATAAATCTTTGGTTGAACAGTTCACCCACCACTCCTGTCCCCCAGCTCCTTTCCAAGAGCTGTCTGTTTTATGTGTCTAGACTTCTGTTACTATTTTGTTCCTTGGTACATTATGTTCATTATATTCCACATATAAGTGAGATCACATGGTATTTTTCTGTCACTGACTGGCTCAATTCACTTAAGATAATTTTCTTCAGGTCCATCTGTGGTGTTGCAAAATGTAATAGGTTTTTCCTTTTGATTTCTGTGTAGTATTCCATTCAGTAAATGTATCACAGCCTTTTTTATCCATCCATCTGCTCATGGGCACTTACGCTGTTTCTAAATCTTGTCTATTGTAGAGTGCTGCTATTAACAGAGTGGCACATACGTTTTTGTTTTTTGTTTTTTTGTATTGGTGTTTTGGGATCCTTAGGATATATTCCCAGAGTTTGAATTACTGGGTTGAGAAGGAGTTCCATTTTTAATTGTTTAAGGATACTCCATATTGTTTTCCACATTATTTGCACCAGACCACATTCCCATCAACAGTGCATGAGGGTTGCCTTTTTTCCCCATTTTTGCTCAAACTTGGTGTTTGTTGATTTATTGATGGTAGCCATTCTGATAGGTATAAAATGACATCTCATTGAGGTTTTAATTTGCATTTCTCTGATGATCAATGATGTTAAGCATTTTTTCGTGTTTATAGGCCCTCTGTATGTCCTCTTTGGAGAAGTGTCTATTGAGGTCTTCTACCCATTCTTAATTGAGTTATTTGTCTTCCTGGTGTTGAATTGTATTAGTTATTTATATATTTTGAAAATTAAACCCTTTTCAGATGTATCACTAGTGAAAATGTTCTCCCATACAGTGGATTCCCTGTTCATCTTGCTGATGGTTTCTTTAGCTGTACAGAAGCTTTTTAATTTGATATAGTCCGATTTGTTTATTTTCTGCTTTGTTTCCAGTGCTTTAGGAGACATATTAGCAAAAATATTTTCATGTCAAGTATCTGAGATTTTACTATGTTTTCTTCTAGGATTCTTATGGTTTCATGACTCACATTTAAGTCTTTTATCCACTTTGGTTTTATTTTTGTGTATGGTATATGTTGGTGGTCTTGTTTCTTTTTCTTTTCTTTTTTCTTTTTTTTTTTTTGCACACACCAGTCCAGTTCTCCCAACACCATTCATTGAAGAAACTGTCTTTGCTCTATTGTGTACTCTTGCTGCCTTTGTCAAAAACAATTACTCATACAGGCATGGGTTTATTCCAAGGATCTCTGTGCTGGTATATCATTCTATATGTTTGTTTTTGTGCCAGTACCAGGTTGTTTTGATATCAGTGGCCTTATAGTATAGTTTGATATATGAAGTTGTAATACTTTCAGCTTTGTTCTTTTGCAAGACTTCTGAGGCTATTTGGGGTCTTTTGTTGTTGTTGTTGTTGTTGTTCCATATAAATTTTTGGAATATTTGTTCTAATTATGTAAAGTATGTCATTGGTGTTTTAATAGAAATTGTGTTGAATGTATTGATTGCTTTGGGTAGAATGGCTGTTTTAATGAAGTTAATTCTTCTAATCTATGAAAACAGTATGTGTAACCACTTATGTGTATCTTCCTCAATTTCTTTGTTCAATGGCCTATAGTTTTCAAAGTATAGGTCTTTTACCTGCCTAGTTAAATTTATTCCTAGGTATCTTGTTTTTGTTTTTGTTGCTATAGTAAATGGGATTTTCTTAGTTTCTCTTTTTCGTGGCTCATTTTGGGTATCTAAACATACCATTACTCTCTGGGTGTTAATTTTTATCTTGCTACTTTGCAAATTCATTTATTAGGTCTAGTAGTTTTTTAGTGGAGTCTTTTAGGTTTTCTATGCACAGTATTATGTCATCTGAGAATAAGACAGCTTTATTTCCTTCTTTCCAATTTTGATGCCTTTTATTTTTTCTTCTTGTTCTATTGCTGTGGCTGGGGCTTCCAGTTGTTGAATTAAGAATATGTTGAATTAAGAATAGAGAAAGTGTTCCTGATGTTAAGGGGAATACTTTTAATTTTTGCTCATTGAAAATGTTAGCTGTAGTTTTTCCATATATGGTCTTTATTATGATGAAATATGATCCTGCTATTCCCAGTCTGCCAAGAGTTTTTATTATAAATGGGTGCTGGATTGTGTCAAATGCTTTTTCTGCATCTATTGATATGATCATGTGATTTTCATCTGTCATTTCTTTTATGTGATGAATTACATTTATTTTTTTGCAAATATCATACCAACTTTGCATCCTGGGGATAAATCACTCTTGATCGTGGTGTATGATATTTCTGATGTATTGTTGTTCCATTTTGCTAACATTTTGTTGAGAATTTTAGCATCTATGTTCACCAAGGATATTGATTTATAGCTTTCTTTCATTATTGTGTTTGTATCTTGTTTTGGAATTAGGTTAATACTGGCTTCATAGAAAAAGCTTGAAAGTTCCCTCCTCTTGAATTTTTTGGAATAGTTTGAGAAGAATTGGTGACAGTTCTTCTTTGAGTGATTGGTAAAATTTGCCCATGAAGTCACCTAGTCCAGTGCTTTTGTGTGCCAAGACTTTTTCATTATTGCTCCCATTTCATTCATTGTTATCAGTCTATTCAGGTTTTCTGCTTCCTGTTTCAGTATTGGGAGATTGTCTCTTTCTAGAAATTTATCCATTTTTCCCAGGTTGAGCAATTTCTTAGCATATAGTTGTTCAGAGTAATGTCTTACAATACCTTGTATTTCTGTGATATCAGTTATTATGTTGCCTCTTTCATTTCTGATTTTATTTATTTGGGTCCTCACCTTTTACTGATGAATCTGGTTAAAGGTTCATCAGTCTTATTTATCTATTCAAAGATTCAGCTCCTGGCTTCACTGATCTTCTGTACTGTTTTTTTTTTATTCTTTATGCCATTGATTTCCACTCCAATATTGATTACTTCAAGGCTTCTACTCACTCTGGGCTTTGTTATTTGTTGTTTTCCTAGTTCTTTTATGTGTAGTGTTAATGCTTTATTTGAGATTTTTCTTGCTTCTTTTTTTCAGTTAATAAGTACTGTATTATATGAAATTAAATACCAAAATATTTGGGTACTTTTCAAGTTATATTGTTACTCATATCATTATTACCTCTATTGCATTTTGTAAGTAACAAAATATTTTTATCTTTTTTGTATATTTTATTGATTATGCTATTACAGTTGTCCCATTTTTTCTCCCCTTTATTCTCCTCCACGCTGCACACCCTTCTCTCCAACACTCCCCCTCTTAGTTCATGTCCATGGGTCATACATATAAGTTGTTTGACTTCTCCATTTCCTACAGTAATCTTAACCTCTCCCTGTGTATTTTGTGTCTACCAATTATGCTTCTTATTCCCTGTACCTTTCTCCCATTCTCTCACCTCCTACTCCTCACCGATAACCCTCCATGTGATCTCCAATTCTGTGATTCTGTTCCTTTCTAGTTGTTTGCTCAATAATTATTTTTAGGTTCAGTTGTCAACAATTGTGAATTTTTTGTCATTTTAATGTTCACATTTTTTATCATCTTTGTCTTAGATAAGTCCCTTTAATAATTCATATAATAAGGTCTTAGTGATGATGAACTCCTTTAACTTTATCATATCTGGGAAGCGCTTTATCTGCATTTCTATTCTAAATGATAGCTTTGCTGGATAGAGTAATTTACGCTGTAGGTCCTTGTATAACTTTGAATACTTTTTTTCAGTTCCTTCTTTCCTGTAAGGTTTCTTTTGAGAATCAGATGACAGTCTTATGGGAACTCCTTTTTAGGTTACTCTCTCTTTTTCTCTTTCTTATTTAAAGATTCTTTCCTTATATACCCTTGCTGGTGTGGCTCAGTGGATTAGTGCCATCCTGCAAACCAAAGGGTCACCGGTTCCATTACCAGTCAGTGCACATGCCTGGGTTGTGGGCCAAGTCCCCAGCAGGGGGCACTAGAGAGGCAACCACACATTGATGTTTCTCACCCTCTCTCCTCCCCTTCCCCTCTCTCTTAAAATAAATAAATAAAATCTGTTTTTTTTTTTTTAATTCTCCCTTTATCTTTAATCTGGGGTAATTTAATTATGATGTATCTTGGTATGTTTCTCCTTGGGTCCAACTTCTTTGCTTCTTGAGGTAGGTCTGTATTCCTGTGAACTTCCATCTCAGGATTACTTCTTCTGTGTCCATAGATTTGGGGTAGTTGTGTGATAATTTTCGTTTGTTTCTAGGAAATTTTTGGATTCTTCCTTGACCTCATTGGCTATCCATACATTACTTAATAACATGCTATTTTGCCTCCAAGTATTTGAATGATTTGAGTCTTCTTATTGAGGTTGAATTCTAATTTCATTTCATTGTGATCCAAAAATATGCTTGATCTGATTTCAATTTCCCTGAATTTGTTAAGGCTTGTTTTGTAGCCTAACATGATTTATCTTTGAGGATGATCCATGTGCACTTGAAAAGAATGTATATACTTCTTTCGACTGACATGTTCTGTGAATGTCAATTAAATTCATTTGATCTAGTGTACCATTTAATGTTGCTACATCATAATTTATTATTTTGCCTGGAATATCCATCCATTGTTGACAGTGGGTGTTAAAATCCCCTATTATAATAGTATGACTATCAATATCTTTCTTAATGTCCACAAAGATTTTTAAAATATATTTAGGTGCATGTATGTTTACAAGGGTTATGTCCTATTGTTGGATTGAACCCTTTATAATTATGTAGTGCCCCTCTCTCTTTTAATGTCCTTCATTTTGAACTCTACTTTGTCATATGTTGACTAAGTATTGCTACCACCACTTTTTTTTCCATTTCCATTTGCGTGGAATATTTTACTCCATCCATTTATTCTCAGCCTGTGGAAAGCTTTTGCTCTGAGGTGGGTCTCTTGTAGAGAGCATATGTATGGGCTATGTTTTCTTATCCATTTGATGACTCTATGTCTTTTGATTGGAACATTTAATCCACTTACATTTATGGTTATTATACAATGACAGGTACTTATTTATTGCCACTTTTTATATTGTACCTATTTTTCTCTCTCTCTATTTCTTCTTCTTCCAATAGAAGTTCCTTTAATATTTCTTGCAATGGTATTTTGGTGGTAATGAACTCCTTTAACCTTAGTTTATCTGGGAAGCTCTTTATTTTGCCTTCGATTTTAAATGATAGCATTGCTAGGTAGAACAATCAAAGTTGCATGTTCTTAGCTTTCATTACTCGGGGGTATTTCCTGCCAATCTCTTCCAGCTTGTAGCATTTATTTTGAGAAATCAGCTTAAGTTCTAATGGGGGCACCCTTGTATGTAACTGACTGTCTCTTGCCACCTTTAAAATTTTCTTTGTCTTCAAGCTTTGCCTTTTTAATTATGATGTGTGTTGGTGTAGATCTCTTTGGATTCAGATTTATTGGAATTCTCTATCCTTGCTGAATCTTTGTGCCCTTTTCCTTCATCAAGTTGGGGAAGTTTTCTGCCATTTCTTCAAATAGGTTCTCTATCCCTCTTTCCTTCTCATCTCCTACTGGTACTCCTATGATTCAGATGTTGTTATGCTTGGTATTATCCCAAAGGTCCCTTAGATTTTTCTCATTTCTCTTAAGTTTTTTTTTTTTTTTCATCTTCTCTTTGGGTGGATACTGTCATCCTGTTCTCCAATTCACTGATTAATTCATCTGCTTCCTCTAACTTACTATTGATTCTTCAAGCAAATTCTTCCTTTCAGATATTGTAATCTTCATTTCTGACTGGTTCTTATTTATGGTTTCTATATCCTTTTTAATGCTTATTATCTCTTTATTTACATTCTCACTGAGATAATCTATTCTTCCCCTGTGGCCTTTGAGCATCCTTATAACCATTATTTTAAACTCTGTATCTGGTATTTGTGCTGCTTCTATTTCATCTATATCTTTTAATTAATTTTGTGGGAATTTCTGTTGTTCTTTTGCTTTACACATTTTTCTTTGTCACCCCATTTGATCTCTGTGTGTTATGTTGGTGTGCTATTTCTCCCTAACCCATTTTGCTTGTTTTATTCTAAAGGTGTCTTGGTGGGGTCAGTTGACCAATCCTTCAGAACATCTGAACTTCATAGTCTGGGAGTGTTTCTTGTGGGTTCTGTGACCCCCTTTGTTGTAGTTGCATCTTAAATGCTTGTGAATCTTTTGTGGGTAGAGTTATCCATTCAGGCTGCATGATTGTAAAGAGTAACCTCCACCTCTGTGTGTGATATACTATATAGTTGCTGCCCTTGATGACGCATTGTTCCCAGCAGTGTTGGAGCCTGCATACATCCCCCTTTGGGTGTATTGATTGTGTGGCTACTTAGCTGATGCCACCACTGATTTTTCTGGTTCTGGGTCCAGTTGGGTGGGGTTCAGAAAGAAGTTGGTTTTAGACATTGCATGTAATCAAACCTAGACTATCTCTCGGTAGCTACCAGGCTATTCACTGTTCATGTCTGTGTTTACTGGACCTGTTTGTGCATGTTTGGGGCTAGCATGTGTAAAAGAGTAAGCTCTTTCTTGCTTGGAGCTGGTGGCAGCTCCATATGAGCCAAAGCGCCCTAAGGACAGCATCCCCCTTTCAGCCACTCTGCCCTTCCCTGATATTACCTGGTTTTTCTCCAGAGGCTTTTGATAAGGGCCTTTAAGTGGAGACCAGGTCTGTTGAGGTAGGGCTAGCAGGTTTCTACTTTGTTCATCCTGCAATCTGTGGGGCACTGAGGGGAGATCAACCCCTATTCAAAGCCAACTGCTTCAGTTTTTGCCAGTGACCCTAGCACTTGCTTCCTCACTCAAGATTGCTACATTCAGCTCTCCCCTTTATAAGGGTCAAGTCAGCAGTTCTAGACTTCAAGGGATAGATCAAGAGTCTCCTGTTGGGGCTGGGGCAAGACCATACTTCAGGTAGGGGTTGACATCTCTTTCTAAACCCCCAGACCTCAGTATGAGGCTGAGCTCTCTGTTCTGTTCCCAGGTGATTTCCTCCAGAGGGCTCATACTTTGAAAGTCCATGTTTGGAGTTTCTCTTTCTTCCCCTTGTAGAAATGCTTCCAGTAGGGGACCTGGCAGTGTTGTTCTGTAGTTTCCTGTTGGAGGTGGTGTCTGCAAACCTAGAGGAGAGAGATAGACACTCCCTTCCTTTCCTAGGGTTTCATAGGCTGAAAGTGGGCTTGCCTCTCCACATTGTATTCCAGGCACTCAACTCTTGCCCATCCCACAACCTGTGCAGGAGGTACAATCCAGAACTCTGCTCTGTGCAGCCCCTGGTTTGCATACAAACTCCACTGGGTGGGACCCAAAAAACTCTTTGTTGTGAAAAATTCTGATCTCTCTGCCCAGATGGTCTCAGTTGGAAAGAACCTGAAGATCCAGTGTAGCTTGGTGCAACTGAGAAAAGTTCAGAATAGGCCAAAGAAAAAATTTTCCATTCGGCTAGGTTCCTCTCTGCAACCACAGCATCAGGCGTAGGTCCCGATGTGGATGCAGGGCACTGCCCACACACTTGAGAGTCAGGAAACCAGGTCTCTCTTCCCAATCTACTTAGCCAGTTCTCTTTTTGGCCTTCCCCCTGAGGCTCTCCCACAATCAGAGATACCCTTATGTCACTGCTGTCTGCAGCCCTCAGAAGCCCTGTGACATCAGTGTGGTTTCTCTCTTAGTCTTAGCTCATTTGGTGAACCTTTCAGTCTGGCACCCAAACCATAGGTGTGCTTCACCCTGAATTTGCAATCTCTGATTTTCACAGGTATGTTGGAATTTCTCTGCTTTCCACTGCCAGAAACTTCACAGCTTCCCCTTCTTTCTCTATTGCTGTGGGTGTTTTTACAGCCCCATAGTTCTGGAGGGAGCATTTTCAATCTGTTCTCTCTGCTGGCAGAGTTGCTGAGCACGGAGACCTTGCCTGTCCACATTTTGGTTCCTTTAAAAAGTCATATGCAGTATCTATGCCACAGAATGAGTCACTGTCTGGTTCTCCATACACAAAACCTTCCTAATAAACAAAATGTCTTTCAGAGTCACAGCCAGCTACAGCCTGTAGGTGCCTCTGACAGACCTGAGGGCAGCAACCTAGTCCCTTTCACAGCCTGAGCCTTTATCCTGAGCTCTCCAGGCTGGTCCTTCAAAAATGGAAACATGCTCACTTTGAGCATGCAGCCTGGGTCTCATAGTCTCAGTGGAATCCCCCCAGTTTTCCACAGTTTGGGTTGGGGATCCCTGCATGTAAGTAATGCCCCTGGCTCTGAGGGCTAAGGGAGCTCCACAGCTATGATTTCTGTTTGGCCTCCCAGCTGTAACAGGAGCTGTACATAGGGTATTTCCTGTTTTATTTATAAAACTCCCTTATGGCCAATATGAAGCATCTTCAGTACTCCTTGGCTTCAAAACTCCATATCAGCTAAGATTCAGTTGATTATTCAGATTGATTGTCAGAAGTTAGCTGAAAATCGGGTTGGAGGCAGGAGCAAGTGGACTCAGCTTCCACCTAGTTGGCTGCCATCTTCCAATCCTATTTATATTATTTTAACTTATATTTTATTTCTCATTGTTTTTTTCTTTCAGAAAATAGAGATTTAAATTAATTTGTAGTAGGGCTACATGTTAAGAAAACCAGTATAAATTATATTCATCTTGTTAAAACTTAAACATTAGCCATAAAACAAAAATAGAATATTTATAATTTGGATGTGTCACTGGACTATTGTTAGGAATAATTTGTTTACAAGAATAGCTTCATAATGTTGAATATATCTTTCCACAGATGTATGGAGAGAAGGAAAATTTTCTCATTTTTCTCTTATGAAATTTTCTTCACAACCCTCTGGATAAATCATTTCAGTTTTTATTTCTTTATTTGAATGATGAAGATTAAGGACAACTTCTATTATTATTTCTAGCTCTAACATTATGTAATCTGTAACTTTAATAAGGTAAAGTACTATTCCTAAAGAATATGCTTTATTTACTATGAAGTTAAGTCTTGGCACTATTAACCAGGCAACTTTAGGAAAACCAATCTTTTTAAATTATATTTCCTCATTTATAATACAGGGAAATAATGTCTATTTCACTGATTTATTGTGAAAATTACATAAGATAGTATATTTAAAGTCTTTTGCATTTAGTAAATAGTCATCAGGACTATCACTATTAATGAAATACATATCTACTATAAAAAACTGTATAATAAGGCAAGTTTTATCCCCTGAAGTAGTTTACCTCTAGAAAGTAACAAGCAGATACTAGAGAAAACCCCATCATACTCAGTAAAGGTCCTATTTAATTAAAGACTTTTATTTAAATTTAGTATACTTTTTCAATTAATTCATTTTTTTTAAACTGTCAAGCAACACTCTGGCTCAGTGAATTTTTGAGGAATAAAATAGGAAAATAAAAGCAACTGCCAACAATAGAAAATATTCCCTTCGTTGGGGAAAATAAATCCAGGAGTTATAACCTGTCCTTTCACTCATTCAATCTATATTATTGATCCCCTAATACTTGCTTGCAACTTATCTAAATCCTAAAGTTATCACAATAAACAAAATAAGAACTACCCCTTGCTCTCATGAGGCTTGTATTCTTATAGGGCAAAGAAAAGAAAACAGAATCCATAAGGAAAATACATGATATACCTGATAATGATACATGCTAAGGAGCAAGTCAATACAAGGGAAGGGAGTAGGAACATAGTAAGAGTAATGATTTTAAATAGGTAATTAGGGAAGTCTTCCATGATAATGTTATATTTGATTATAAATCTGAGATAAATGAGGGGGAAGAGCAAGTGCAATGTCATTACTTTCCAGGCCTATAGTACAGGAACTTGAAGGAGATCAGAGTAACTGGAGCAGAGTATACAAGGTCAGGATGAAAAAAGATGAGGACAGAGAGGTAACAGTGGACCAGACCCAACCCTGTCAAGACTCATAGGTTGAAATAAGAAGGCAATATATACTTGAATAGATGTCAAAACAGTCCTGAAATGTCACACAAAGAATGTCACAAAGATAGCTAGTACCTTGTCTATGTGCTGTGTCTGTTTGAATAATAAAAGTCACTTGAGAATGGTTTGTACATGGTCATTATTTCATTGGAGATAACTACTTGGGAAAAGCAAATGAGGAGCTGCTTGAAACATAGCAATTATTGCCCAGATATTTAACAGGAAGGTGGATAAGGAAGAGTATAAACAAGGATTTCTTAGCTCTGTCTCCAAAGGCCATGAATTGCCTAGACTGAGGCAGGGAAGAAAGTTATCAGATCCACTGGCATTTTATTTTTATTTTCTTAATTTTTTAATTATTATTCTATTACACTTGTCTTACTCTTCCCCCCTTTGCCAGTCCTCAGCCCAGTCCATCTCCTACTCCCACAGTCAATCCCCACACTATTGTCCATGACCATGGGTTGTTCATACATGTTCTTCGACTATTCCCTTACCCTTCTTTCAATATTATCCCCCTTCACCCCTTCCCTCCAGTTGCTGTCAGTCTGTTCCATGTTTCCATGTCTCTTATTCTATTTTGCTCATTAGATTTCTCTTATAGATGAGATCATTTGGTATTTGTCTTTCACAGACTGGTTTATTTCAATTAGCATAATATACTCGAGTTCCATCCATGCTGTCAAAAAAGGTAGGAGTTCCTTTTTTTCTGCTGCATAGTATTCCATTGTAAATTTACCATAGTTTTTTGATCCACTCATTTACTGATAGGCACTTAGACTACTGGAAGGCACTTAGCCATAAAACAAAAATAGAATATTTATAATTTGGATGTGTCACTAGACTATTGTTAGAAATAATTTGTTTTCAGCACTTGGCTATTATAAATAGTGCTACTATGAAGATAGGGGTTACAAGTTCTTTTGAATTGGTGATTCAAGATTCTTAGGGTATATGCCCAGAAGTGGAATCACTGGGTGAAAAGGCAGTTCCATTTTTAATTTTTTTGTGGAAATTGCATACTGTTTTTTATAGAGGCTGAACCAGTTTGCATTCCTGCTAACAATACACTATGGTTAAGGTTCTATCTCCTTGTGATTTTAATTTGCATCTCTCTGATGGCTAGCGATGATGAGCATCCTTTCATATGTCTATGGGCCATCTGTGTGTCCTCCTTAGAAAAGTGTCTATTCAGGTCCTTCATCCATTTTTTAGTTGGATTTTTGTCTTCTTGGGGTTAGGTCATATGAGTTTTTTAATATATTTTGGAGATTAAACCATTGTCTGATATATCATTGACAAATATGTTCTCCCATATGGTAGGTTCCCTTTTTTATTTTGATGATGGTTTCTTTATCCATGAAGAAGCTTTTCAATTTGATGTAGTCCCATTTGTTTATTTTCCCCTTTATGTCCCTTGCCCTAGGAGATATATCAGCAATAAATATTGCTATGTGGTATCTGAAATTTTACTGTCTATATCTTCCTCTAGGACTTTTATGGTGTCACAACTTACATTTAAGTCTTTTATCCATTTTGAGTTTATTCTTGTGTATGATGTCAGTTGGTGGTCTAGTTTCTTTTTCTTTCTTTCCCATGTACCAGTTGAGTCTTCCCAACAATTTATTGAAGAGACGTTTTACTCCATTATATGCTCATGCCCCCTTTGTCAAATATTAATTGACCATAGAGGCTTGAGTTTATTTCTGGGCTCTCTGTTCTGTTCCATTGATATATGTATCTGTTCTTTTGTAAGTCCTAGACTGTTTTGATTACAGTGGCTTTGTAATAGAGTTTGATATCAGGTACTGTGATCCTTCCTAATTTGTTATTCTTTCTCAAGGTTGCTTATACTCTTCGGCATCTTTTTTGGCATGTAAATCTTTAGAGTATTTGTTCTACATCAGTAAAATATGCCATTGGCACTTTAATAGGAATTTTATTGAATCTATAGATTGCCCAATGTTCATAGCAGCACAATTTATAATAGCCAATGCTGGAAGCAACCTAATTGCCCATTAATAAATGAGTAGACTGAAAAACTATGGCATATTTACACAGTGGAATACTACAAGTAGAAAGAAATAAGGAATTCCTACTCTTTGCAACAGCATGGATGAAATAGGAGGACACCGTGCTAAGTGAAATAAGCCAAGTGGTGGAAGACAAATAACATATGATCTCACCTACAAGTGAAACCTAATCAGCAAAACAAGCAACCAAACAAAATATAGCTAGAGACATTGAAATAAAATAACTGACAGTGACAAGAGGGGCAAGGGGGATAATGGGGGAAATAAGGGAAAGGGTCATCAAGGAACAGTATAAAGGACCCATGGATAAAGCCAAAGAAGGGTAGGATGAGGGTGGGAGTTGGAAGTGGGTGGGGAGGGGGAGAGCTGTGGGGTTGGGGAATGAAGACAACTGTACTTGAACAATAACAATAAAAAAAGTCTGCCTTGGGCAGTATGGACATTTTAATGATGTAAATTATTTCAATCAGTGAACACAATATGTGCCACCATTTATTTATACCTTCCTCAATTTCTCTGTTCAGTGTTCTGTAGCTTACTGAGTACAGGACTTTCACCTCCTTTGTTAAATTTATTCCTAGGTACTTTATTTTTCTTATTGCTATAGTACATGGGATTTTTTCCCTAGTTTCTCTTTCAGATAGTTCATTGTTGGTATACCAAAATGCCACAAATTTGTGAATATTTACATTATATCACATTATTTTGCTTAACTGACTTATTAGGTTGATAGTTTTTGTGGTGGAGACTATACAGTTGTCTATGTACACTATCATGCAGTCTGCAAATAATGACAGTTTTACTTGCTACTTTCCAATTTGGATGACTTTTATATGATTTTCTTGTCTTGTTGCTATGTCTAGAACTTCCAGTACTATGTTGAATATATTCTATTACAGAATAACTAAAAAAAGAGGGACATTATTTTTTAATAGAAAGGATATGATTGCTTCTTTTATGGGTGCTGTTCATTATGGATACAAAAATAAATATGTCAAGATTCATGACCCAGAAGAATTTTCATTTTGACTGATGAGTTTCATCTGAATAGGTACTAAATATTGAAACATTTTAGGAATCATTTTAGTTGTGAAAATTTAGAAACCAGAATACTTTTTAAACTCATTTTTTAAAAAAAATTTCAAGCCCTGGCTGGTGGACTGAGTGCTGGCCTGCAAATGAAATGGTTGCCAGTTCAGTTCCCTGTTGGAGCACATGCCTGAGTTGCTGGGCCAGGTCTCCAGTATGGGGCACATGAGAGGCAAGCATGCATTGATGTTTATCTCCCTCTCTTTCTCCCTTCCTTTTCTTCTATCTAAAAATAAATAAATAAAATCTTTAAAAATAACTTTATAAAACATTTTTAAATTACAGGTATCATACAACTTTTAATCTGGTCATCTAACTCACAGAGTATTTTATATACCGTCTCATCTTCTTACTTTATTTTTTAAAATGCCTTACTAAGTTCCTAACACACAGATGGTGGTCTGAATTTAGTTCTGCAGAACCCCAAAGTCTTTCTTCTTACTCTACCCCAAAATCTCTTCAGGCTACAGATGTGAAAATGATTGGGCTTTGACCATTGTCATTCCTGTAAAAAAAACAAACATACTCACTGAAACAGAGATCAAACTGATTGTTGCCAGAGGGGAGGAGAGTGGGGACATGGAAAAAAAGGCAAAGAGAAATGTAATCAATAATGCTGTGATAAATAAGTGTGCACAGTGAAAGATAATTACTAGACTTGGGGATAACATTATAAGGTATATAAATGTTGACTTACTATATTTTATACCTGAAACTAACATAATATTGTATGCCAACTATACTTAAATTAAAAAAAAAAGAACCAAGTCTGACTCAACTGACTGCATAACAGACAGACATCCTCTTTTTACCTAATGACTGCATAGGGTTTTTACTGAAAGTATAATAAAAGAAGTCGCTCTTTTGAGTTGGAAGAGAGGAGGAATTGTGTTGTCAATGGCATGTGAATAACTCCGATAGGCAGAGAAAGAGAGACATAACAGAAAGGAAGAATGCGTTATTTTTCTGATATTATCTAGGCATTCTTATCGAGCTTCTGAAACAAAAAAATGAAGACACATTTTAATAAACAGGAATCTATATTTAGTGACATATATTAAATGTTATAAATAAGTGCAGAATTCTCCAGTAAGATGCACACAAATGCCATATTTTGATGTGGAAATAAACATGAGAATCAAAAACATACTGAGACACCTGACAAGCTAAAGAGAGAAGACTCAAACTAATAATGGCTTTCCTCATTGAAGGATTATAAGATAAACCATCTGCCATTTAGTATTTGGATAGTTAAATATATGCACTGGCAGGCCTATAAAGTAAAATAATGTCAAATTTTTGGCTATGATAATTTTCAACTTTGTAAGCTAAAAACATTTTGATGTATATTGGATTATTATCTATGAACTGCAGGGAGATACAATTTAACTCCAAAAGTTACCAGTACCACAGCTTATAAATGATGTTATGCATCATGTGTCATCTTGAAGAGTTTAAATTCTGTTAATATGTTGGACTTCCTTTTAAAATACATCTTCTTTTGACAGCTAAAATGGAATAAGTGTTTTTCTCTATAAATAAAATCTGTAATATCAGATTGTTTAAATCTGAATTTCATGTAACCAAGTTTTATTGCCTGTTGTGGATGAGAAATTCATGAATGTACCCTGTTCTAAACATTTATGGCTAAATGTTTAACATAGAAGGTTAACTGTATACCAAGTGTAATTGCTTGTCAAATGGAAAACCTTCAAGTGAGAGTGATTACAGGTCCTTACCAAGTTAAAAGTTAGAGTTCAACTTTCTTTTATCTGTATTTTAGGTCACACTGAACATTTTCTTATCTGTAAAAATATAAGAAAAATTACACCAGCAAGGGAAGTAGCTTGCTCTTAAAAGACTATAGGAATTAGTTGTGGTATAATTACATTTATATCCATCAATGCTTGCTTTTAGTGTTTTTTTAAATAGTATCCCAACATGTATCCTAATCCACATCCTTTCAAAAACAAATTAAACAATAATATTTTATGACATTTTTAGTACATCTTAAACGTATTAGTTACAAACCAACAAGTTGTTTACTTTAAACAGAAAGTTTAACAACTTTTAGAAGTTATGACATTTTTATCAAAGTAAAAAATATTCCTCATAAGAGAATATGCAATAAAGAGTTCATTCTCAGGAATCTGGAAATTTAACTTTGTGTTGATAGTAATTGTTGCTATTGACTAATATTTTTCCTATAGCTTCAAATTTATGAACTCATATTTTTGTTCTTTAGGTAGGCAAATGAATTTTAAGTGATCCAAAGAAAAAGTAGAGTGTTTTAAAATGAGTGCTTTGAAATTATTTGTATCATATTAAAAGTTAAAATAAATATTTTGCATGATTTTTTTTTAAAGAGCCAAAGAAGCCCTGGCTGGTGTGGCTCAATGGATTGACCGCAGGCTGTGAACCAAAGCATCACGGTTCAATTCCCAGTCAGGGCACATGCCTGGGTTGCGGACCGGGTCCCCAGTGGGGGCCATGTGAGAGGCAACCACACACTGATGTTTCTTTCCCTCTCTTTCTCCTTCCCTTTCCCTCTCTCTAAAAAAATATAAAAAAAGAAATAAAATATTAAAAGAGCCAAAGAAAAGTAATACATCTCTGAAATTCTACATATAACAATGTACTATATTCCATATATTCTCACATCATTCTCTAATATTTTGTTTATGCAAAGTACACTTAGTTCTCCGATTAAATTCTAGGGTTTTAAGATGTAACACTGTCTCTTCCAATTCTGCATCTTTATTATTCCTTAGCAAAGTTGGTAGATACACTTTTGGTCCATCCATAAGAATTGCTTTTTAGATTATAGAAGGTAGTACTATATTGAATACTGTTTCTAAAAAAGAAATATTTCAAATTATATTTAATCATTTGCTTCCAAATGTATTGCTTTCTCAGGTTTTTGTCAGCACAATAATTCAAATTATCAACTCTTTGTGTATAACCTATTCTTAAAATCAGCTAAAATTTCTCCTACTTTATAGCATTTGTTTATAAAGCATAAAATTTGTATGCCCAAATGTTCTAGTAACTTCCATTTACCAAATAGGAATCAAATTAAAATGTTACATTATTGTCCAAACAAAGATGTTCCTCACCTTTAACAATTAATACCATGATACACATACTAAAAAGGCTAAAATAAATATTGTATGTGTAAGTATGTATGCAATAATTTATTTTCTCCACACACATAAACACTAAATATACACACACACAAACAAACTGACAATAAAGATGCTGGCAAAGATATAGAGAAACTCGGACTAGTAAAGAGAATAAAAATATGCCAAGGTGATGCAATATATTGTGTTAGTACACAGGGATGTGAAATTTGTAAGCTAAAGTGAAAAGAATACAGCAATCCATAAATAAGAAAAATAAAACAGAGGAGGCTGGGTAGAGGTGGAAGAGGCTATAGGGGAGATGAATGGTAATGGAACGAAAATGCAATTAAAAATGAACTATTATAAATAAATAGATACATAGATAGATATCTGATAGTAAGAAAAGAAAATGTTAAAAAAAATAAAGTAATATATTACATTTTCATTAGATCCCTTTTCCAGAGAAGCTGGGCAAGATATAGAGAACACATGGGGCACATCAGTCACTGCCGTGATAATTATATTAATTACAATACTGTTTTATCTGAGCAAAGAACAACTTACATAGCACAGAGATCAAAGAAAAAAGAATGGGTCAGAAGAACTGCAGCTAAAATTAGTATTTCAAATGTATGTTATACAGATATTTGTTTTTTTAAATATCTGTCTTCTTGTCCCTGCCCCTATAAGTATATAAGTAAAAAAATCCGGAAAAATTCTCCACCCAGTCCTAAAACATAACAATTTCTATAGCAGCAGTCTAAAGGCTACCAAATAAATTTCCCAAAGTTCTATTATTTTGTTCTATGTTAATGTGATATTACATGTGGCTAATAATTGTATCAATGTGCAACATTAAGGGAAATATCAATTTAAGAGTGCTAACTGGATAAAAATATTTCTTAAGAAACCTGATTATTAGGCTTCCTGCAGTTAATTCAGAATTGAACTTGACTGTTAAAACTGATTTAAATGTTCAGGGAAAAAATTGTTTTTGATTCTACAACTTTTCCACTGTGGTCTATTTTTTATTCAAATAAACAAGACATTGTAGAATGAGGAAAAATGGCAAGGATGTAGGCCTAGCCTCTGACTGTTACTACAGTATATTCACAACTGAATTTACATTACAGCAATGATATCTGTACTAGACCGTGTACAGTGTTAATTATCTTTGTGTGCTGTCTGCCTGTTAAGCATTTCCAGAATTTGAAAAAGAAGCAGGACATGGTAGGATATGAGCATACAAGTGACCCTAATGACAGAATCAAGGAGAGTCTGATGCAGGATTATGAATATTTATGTATATAAATTGGCTGCCATTTAGAGATTTCCTCATTTTAGACAAATCACAGAATCTCTCTAAATGTCATGGGGGAATAATAGGAATACTTACAAAATATTATTAAAAGGATCAGAAATAATTAATGGAACATTGTCAATTATAAATAAAGAATGTGTGCTTTATTTGCATTTTTAAAGGTAATTTTATTATTTAAAGAGACATAGGTACTATATCTATTTAATAGGAATTCTGGTTATACTACAATAATAGAGAATACAAAAGAGGATAATAAAGAATAAGAAATGTTCACCGTTTAATTATATATAAGTGCATGTAATCTATATTAAACAAAAGGTTGTAATTTGGTAATGTTTTAGATGATATAATTAACATTACAAGGACTTCACTTGAGTCTTTGGGATTTTCTAACTAATTAGCTCACCCTAAAGACAAAATGATAAAGTAACATTCCCTCTGAAAAACTGGCCTTAACCACTGAGGCAATTTAAAAAGTATTCATGAAAATTATGATCTATCTTCCTATATTTCATTAAATCCCAAGTAAACAAGTTTGAACACACCTTCTGAAATTATTCACAAAAAACATTTAGTCCATATCTTTTTCTCTTCAATCCTATGTGGTAATGAATAAAATGTAGTTTCTTATTTTAGCTCACTTAATGATTCTGAATTCCCAACTTGACATATTTCCCAATTAAAATGTTAATCAAAGTAGATACTATCTTTCATTAGTAGCAAAGTGAAATCAACTAATATATACTGAGCACTTATTTTTAAGGTAGACTAGGTTTCTGGAGGGGGCAGGTACATAAAAGGAATAAATTATAAATTCTTGTTTCAGAGGGTGCTACATGAGTGTGGGCTGCAATCTGAAAATAAGGTGAAAAAAGTTTCATAAAGGAAAATCACTAAACTGAGTACTTAGAGAATAGATAAGCACACATTATAATGAAAACATGAGTTTAAGTGAATGGAATAAGTATATCTCAAAAATACAGGATTCACTGAGAATGACAGGCTGGTTTAAGGACTTTGAGAAAGGCAATAATGGGAGGTGCATCAGGATAGGTTGTTTGGGACAAGGTTGTTTAGATTTTGGAATGCGAAAGTGTTTTAACTTGATGCTGTTCTCAAGAAAGAAAATCATTTAACATTTCTGAGAAGGATGAAAGTTTTATCAGAGGAATAATGAAAAAAATAGATGTAGAAATGTCAGTTAAATTGAGGGTCCTTCTTTCTTTCTTTCAATGAGAGCAAGAGATACCTAATGTTGTAACCATAGTGGTATGAGAAGAAAGGAAAGAGAAAGAGAATATGCATGTGAGAAAACCTGAAGCAATGGAGGGTTTAGAATGTAGGAACTCCGGAGTTAAAAAAGAAGCCAAATCTAACCACAAAGAAAGAAAAGCTTTCAAGTCTGGGCAGCTTTAAGAATTGGGATATTAAGAAGATGAACTTGTCTGAGTGTGTAAAAGGAAGTATTTTAAAAGCCTGTTGAATTTGAAGAAGCAGAGCATTTAAGTGGAAATATCTAGGGAATCACTGCAAATCGGGAAATGCAGACCAAAGCTCCAAAAATAAGTCAGACTGGAAATAATAATTTAAGGGTCCAGGGCACAGAAGTGAGAGCCAAGGCCATGGACCTGAGTGAGATTTGATGGAAAACTAACAAAGAGAATGTTCCCTAAGAGAAACTTGGAAAATGTCTATACATTATGCATGAGAATTCTGAGAAAAAGCATCAAGGACACTTTTATATATTATGAAATTTAGGGGAATAGATGTTTTAACAAGAATAAAATGACCAATTGTGTGGTCCTTTAAAATAAGGTCAAGAAAGTAGGATGAAAAATAGAAAAGTAGATTGATAATTAGACAGACTCAGTTAAGAGATTAAATTCAGAAAAGTGGATGGCAAACAAGATAAAAAGGAGTTTAAAATACAGTATTGATGAGCAACTGGAGGCAGCAAATAATATATTATGTTTTCTACAATGTTTGTAATTAAAGCTTATAATCAACCAGCCATTTCTTGAATGAGTTATACCTAGACAGAAATTGGAACTGTCCTTGAAGTCTAGATAGTACACAGCTAATCAACATTAAGGACTGTATGCTCTGGTTGCTGGATAGCGTTTAGTTGGGGGCATGGAGTATAATGAGCATTGTGAGAGCCAGAGAGAGCCCACCTATTCCATGAAGTGAAGGTTAGGCCTCTCAGAAGAGGCAGTCTGGGAATAGAAATTAAATATTGCTTCTGAAAGAATAAGCAGATCTTTTTTCTGGAGAAATGGAGGTATACAGGGGAAAGGATGAGAGCTGGATGTAGGTAGGTATATCAGGGAGGAACCAGGGTGAGAGAGAAGAAGGGATGGGGAGAGAGAGAGAGAGGAGTAGGAAGAAGAAGGAGGAGGGAATGGGAAGAAGGGAGAGAAAGAGAGAGAGAAAAGAGAAAGGAGGTGGGAGAAGAGGAGGAGGAGGAATGGGAGGAAGGAGGGAGGAAGGGAGGGAAACAAGGAGGAAAGACGGATGGATTTTCAAGCAGCTGGGGAACTACAGACAACAGAGTAACTGCAAAGGAGAATATTGTGAGTAGCGTGAGTGAGAGCTAAAAAGGAAGTCATGGCCTGAGAAGTACTGCTGAGAAAGTATACCTTTCCTTTGCATACAGTGAATAATAGGATTCCAGGCAGTGGAGTGATAATCATCTCAATCACTTGGCCTTGCTGTATGCTTAGCTTATAAAAATAGAATAATGGCAGAAAAAAATGAGTGAAATCAATTGTCAATCATGGGTCAACATGTTTAATTCTTTTAGTTTTGAAACTTCTGATGCTTCCAAGCATGGGAATTATGAACCTTATAAGTACACTGAATTCTAGGTTTATGTTACTGGGTATCACTAATTAAAAAAAAAAGTCTGGGTGGTCTTCAAACAATATGAGCAATTTTAAAACTGCTGGGGATTATTTCCATCCTATGAGGGACTTCATTTGACTTAGAGCAAGCCAATGGGAACATTAAGAAGAGCTGCTTACCAGAAAGACTGGCACGTAGCGATAGCATCCAATCACACAGATGTGAAAATGAACTCTTCTTTGAATCTGAAGATATTTAATCATTTCTGTACCTCAGTAGAAAAAATTTCTATTACTGGAATATCTCACAAATAAAAACTGACTGATTATGGTACAAAATAAGTACTTTTTTGAGAATCACTTGCCTATGCAGTTTGCTTACAAAATAAAAGAAATAAAATGTTTCTACCCAGTTACTTAATTTGTCAGTGCTCAGAGTTCTGAGAAAAAAACTGATGCATATTAAGAATAAATATACTAATATAGTTATGTTATATATTTTCTGGGATCCTGGACAATATATCGACACCCATAATTTTCTAGAATAACTGCCTGGGGGAAAAATCACCAATTGTAAAAACAAATGACAAGCAAACTATTCTGTAAATCAACAAGAGTTGGCTATTACAGACATTGCTTCTTGAAATAAATCATCACATT
>PVKM010002378.1:0-65852 GCA_004027735.1 Carollia perspicillata | reverse complement strand
GGAGCTGCATCTTAACAGCTGGGGGAGAAGGGCCCATCATTCTTCCATTCGTTCACTCCTCGGATTTTAGCACACACCTGTAGCCCAGACAGCACTCCACAGTAGTGAGTACACGAGTCTTAAAATCTCTGCCTTTTTCTCTCCCTCTCTTTCCCCTTTTTCCTGTCTCTAAAAAGAATAAATAAAATCTTAAAAAGAAAATGCCCTTGCGAGGGAAGTTCAGGGGGAAAGGGGGAAGGGGAAGGGATTACAGGAACAAATATAAAGGACACATGGACGCAAGCTAAAGGGGATGGAAATGGGAGGGAGCTGGGGAGCACTGGGGGGCTGGACTGGGATGGGAGTAGAAAGCAGAAAACTGTACTTGAACAACAATTAAAATAAAATATTTTTTTAAAAAAAGAGAAAACGCCCTGGCCAGCCTGGCTCGGTTGGTTGAGCGTCATTCCACAAAGGGAAAGGTCCTTGGTTCAATTTCCGGGCAGGGCACATGCCTGGGTTGTGGGTTCAGTCCCTGGCTGGGGCACTTAGGAGAGACAACCAGTTGACGTTTCTCTCTCCCATCAGTGTTTCTCTCTCCTCTTTCTCTCTCACTTCCTCTCCCCTCTCCTCTAAAAACAATACATAAATAAAATCTTTAAAATCTCTGCCTTCAGATAGCTTACATTCTAGTGGGGTAGAATGATAAGCAAGATCAATAAATATGTGATCTATGAGATGAATGCTAAGGGGGAAAGAGTGGAACAGAGAAGGGATACAGGACTACGTACAGGGCTGTATTGTTAGGGCACCTTGGGAAAGCCTCACTGAAGATCGGAAAGGAGGGAGTGGGCCACTTGTGGGGACATGGAGCCTTGCCTGGGAGAAAGGCCCCGTGAGGCAGAGAGAGCAATGAGTGCAAAGCCCCTGAGGCAGAAGTGTGGTCAAGGTGTTCACAAGGAGGCCAGTATGGCTGGGGTGCAGTGGGCAGGGGTAAGGGGAAGAGCTGAGGCCAGTGAGGTGTCCAGGCAGCTGTTTCCCATGCTGCCTTGCAGGCCACTGGAAGGACTGGCTTTACCAAGAGGGATGGAAAGCCTTTGAAGGTGTGAGCTGAGGAAGGTGGGTAGACTAGTTAGGAAGGAGCGGGAAGGGACAGGGCAAGGCAGAGCCTAGAGGACCTTGGCTAAGGTTTTGGCATTAGCCCTAAAAACCATGAGATATCAGTGAAAGTTTTTGGGTTTTAGTTTACTTGTTTATTTTTAATTGCTGCAACATGTGCATAACAGAATTTACAGTCACCGTTTCTTAAGCGTGCAGGTCGGTGGTGCCGAATACACGTGCGTTGTTGTACAGCCCTCCATAGCTCTGCTCGTCCAGCAGAGCTAAAACTGTGTGCCCCTTCAACAGGAGCTTCCCGTCCTCCTCTTTCCTAGCTCTTGGCAACCAGCTTTCTACTTCCTGTCTCTATGCATTTGACTCCTCCAGGCATGTCATGTAAATGGAATCACATATTGTGGTATCTTTTTTTTGGTGGCTGGCTTATTTCACTTAATATAATATCCTCAAGGTTTCACTCATGTCATAGCATGAGTCAAAAGTTCTTTCCTTTTTAAGGTTAAATAATGTTCCATTGTATGTGTACACTCGTCAATGGACACTTGGGTTGCTTCCAGTTTTGAGCTGTTGTGAATAAGGCAGCTGTGAAGATGGGTGTGCAAATACCTCTTCAAGACCCTGCCTTCAGTGCTTCTGGGTGCATACGCAGAGTGGAATTGCTGGATAATACGGTGATGCTGGGGGTTTGTTTGTTTGTTTATTTTCTGGGGGAGCTGCCATCCTGTTTTCTGGAATGGCTGCACCATTTATATTCCCACCAGCAGTGCAGCAGGATTCCAACTTCTACACATCCTGGCTGGCACTTGTGGGGGTTTTTTGGGAATGGGACGGTGTTTGTGTTTTTGACAGCAGCCATCCTGATGGGTGTGAGGTGGTAATTCATTGAGGTTTGGATTTGCATTTCCCTAGTGATCAGTGAGGTCGAGCATCTTTTCCTGTGCTTGTTGTCCATCCGTGTGTATCTTCTTTGGATAAAGGGCCATTGAGTCCTCCGCCCATTTTGTGATCGAGTTCGGTGTTTTTGTTGTTGAGTTGCAGGAGTTCTTTATATAGAGAGCAGGTCCTCAAATAACGTCATTTCATTCAGTGTCATTGCATTATAACGTGGTGACATGCTGTAGGAACTTAACTCTTATCTATATCAATTATATCAATTGGTTTCATTATACATCATTTAGCTTAAGCCACAATGACTCACAGTGAGGACTTACTGTGCTGGACTTTAACCCCGTATCAGATATATGAGTTGCAAATATCTTCGATTCTGTAGGTTGCCTTTTCACTCTGTTGTGCCCTTTGATGCACAGAAGTTTTAAATTTTATGTGATCCCACTTATCTATTTTCACTGTTGTCTGTGCTTTTGGTGTCATAGCCGAAGAGTCATTGCCAAATCCAGGGTCATGAAACTTTTCCTCTATGCTTTCTTCTAGGAGTTTTAGCACTTTTGTTTTTAATGCTAAAGATTTCAGTGTACATACCCTCAAAACAATGACATTCTCTTACATAACCATGGAAGAATTGTCAAAATCCAGAAATTTAACGTCGGTACAATATTACTATCTAAGTCACAGTCTGTACTCGAATGTCATCATTTGTTTCAGTAGTGTCTTTTTTTAGCTATTTTCTTTCCTGGGCTAGGATCTAATCCAGGATCATGAGTTGCATTTACTTGTCATATTCCTTTACTCTCTATCAATCTGGATAATTCCTCAATCTTTGTCTTTTAGGACCTTGACACTTTTGCAAAGTACTTTGTAGAATGTCTCTCATTTTGGACATAGTTAGATTCAGATTATGTTTTTTGGGGAAATACCAGTGAAGTAATGGTGTGTCCTTCTTGGTGCACGTTCTCTGGAGGCAGGTGAGGTCACTTGGTGCCTTATTAACAATGTGAACTTTGACCACTTGATTGAGGCGGTATCTTTCACTGATCGTTTTATTTCATGACTTTCATTGATGATTCTCGCCTGAGTCAGTGTTTACTATGATGTTTGCCAAGTGGTAATTTTCTACCTCCATCCATTCTCTAGTTATTAGTTGGCATTTTACTCTAAGAAAGAGCTTTCTCCTCCTTCCCCTTTTTTACTTATTCATTAATTTCTTTATGTCACATGGGCTCATGGATTTGTATTTGATTTGATCCAGAGGGTTATAATCCTGCACCATCATTATTTTATCTTGATGTTCAATTTGTCAGTGCTAAGCAGGGGCAGCTGTAGAGCTGCTCTGGCTACAGTGTTGGGGGGTCCCAAAGGCACAGGCCCCAGTGAGGAGGCTCTCGTGGTAGTTTGGGGGATGTCGAAGGCCTGAGCCTGAGCAGAGGGCATGGGGAGAGTAGGGGTCCAAGGTTGTAGGAACCCAGGGAAGACCTCCTATGGAGCTGGTGGGGGGAAGGCAGGCTGCACCTCTGGGGTCTGCCCTCTGGGCCGGCCCCACTACTGTCTGCATCAGTTTCCCCATCGTGGGCTTAAGGAGAGATCTTACCTCCCCTCTGGCACCTGAACAATCTCAGGGTTGATGATTCGGGGGTTGATGCTGAGGTTCTGTCCTCACTTTGGACCTTAGTAGTTCAGGACCATGGACAAAGTCATCAACGTCTTGGGCTTTAGTTTCGAGATCTAGCAAGTGGGGCCGATGGTACCTCTCTGGGAGAACTGACATGAGGACAAATGGGTTAATTGCTGTGAATGTCATCTGCAAACTGTGTGGGTGATGGAAGATTCAAAGGCCAGTTAAGGACCTCCTTGGGATTTCCAGCCTCCCCGAGTATGAAGGCGGCAGGCCAGGGAGCCAGTGGGGCAGGGTGATGGAGCAAAGGGAGCAGGATGTCCTCACATGTCCCAGGCGACTCTGAGAGCCACCACCCATTCTCCATGGCCTTACAGCTTCACAGAGATAGGACTAGGTGTATGAAATGTGAATGTAGAGGTCTGTCTTGCTGAATGACAGTGGATGGGGCCTTTGTACCCCTTGGGCCTGTCAGACCCCCTTTTACCCAGTACCTACTTCCCACCTCTCTCCTCCATCCAGGGCATTAACTTGTCTGGGGGCCAGCGGCAGCGAGTCAGTCTGGCCCGAGCTGTTTACAGTGACGCCGACATTTTTTTGCTGGATGACCCACTGTCAGCTGTGGACTCCCACGTGGCCAAGCATATCTTCGACCAAGTCATTGGACCAGAAGGTGTGCTGGCAAGGAAGGTGAGGCCTTCAGGAGGCTAAGGGGCTAAAGTGAGATCTAGGGCCCCGGGAGAGGACTGGTGGGAGGCCAAGGGGTTTGGGTGAGATCTGAAGGTGTGGGAATCTGGGACGCGGAAGGAGGGGATGGGTGGCTGGGGAAACCCACGTGGAAGTCACAGCCCAAGTGCACCGAGCCAGCTGTGGCGAGCATGGGGTGCATCCCCGATGTGCCTGTCCATGCAGCCTGGCACACAGGCACCTCACACTCGCTCTGTGGCCCTGGGCCTGTCACGGGGGTGTGTGCTGAGGGCAGTGGGGGTGACAGCATGCTGCCTTTTCCCCAGACACGGGTGCTGGTGACCCACAGCATCAGCTTCCTGCCGCAGATGGACTTCATCATAGTGCTAGCTGATGGACAGGTGTCTGAGGTGGGCACCTACTCAGCCCTCCTGCAGCGCAGCGGCTCCTTTGCCAACTTCATCCACAACCATGCACCCGATAAGGGCGAGGAACACCCGGAGGAGGACAGCAGGACCGGTATCCCTGGCTTTCCATATTCCTGCATTCCCTGTCTTGGCTGGGGAGGGCATCTCTGAGTAGCTGTGGACAGGCCCAGTGTTGTACAAGGGAGGTTCTGGGGGTCCCGGACCCTCTGTGGATGGTCAAACATCACCAGGAGGGAAAGGGAACGGGACGTAGTCAAGTCCCTCCTCCTCCTCTTCGCTAACTGTGCCACCTTGGAGCAGCAGCTCATTTCTCAGAGCCTCGGCTTCCCCATTTGTCAAAAGGGCATAGGGCCCAGGCCCAGCTTGTACAGCCAGGCCGTTTCATAGATGAATTCTTTGGTGCATACGTAAGCCCTTAGAAATGTCATTTATTTATCAACAAATATTTATCGAGCAATGACTGTGGCCAGACACTATTCTAAACACTGAGAGAACAGCGGACAAACAGACAAATCCCTGTCCTCACTGAACATACTGAAGTCCTGGGGCTTAGGAGACACCCCTGCCCCACCCCGGCCCTTGTCATCCGGCCCCTGCCGCCCAACCCCAGACTCTGGGCTGGCTCACTACCTTCTCCCGGGTTCGCTTACCTACTGCCCCATGTGCGGCCTGCATGTCTGGGGCATTTCCTCAGCGCCCTGTCCCTTGCTGAGCACTTGACACGCATCCGTTTCTTTAATTCTCACGGGGACATGATGAAGTAGGTACTATTATTATCCCCATTTTACATGCCTGCCTCAAGTCGTGCGGAGAGGAAGTAGGATCTCAGCTCAGCCAGTCTGGCTTCGGAGCCCAAGCTCCTGGCCCTTGCACTTGAGTCCCCTTCTCCGTGGCCCCTGATGGGAAGTTGTCCTTCTTCTCTAACCTAAGCCTTTCTCGCTGCCCTCTTCTTTTGCCAACACAAAGTTGGTCACTTATTTTTGTCATGATTGTCCTTGTTGCCCTTTCAGCCCTTGTCATCTAACTTACCTCACGCTTCTCCATTCAGGCTTCTTCACCGGAGTAGGAACGGGGGCTCACAGGGAGCCAGCTGACCTCTGCCTCCTTCCTCCCACCCCGCAGCAGCTTTGGACAATCCAGAGCACGAGGAGGTGCCGCTGACTGACAACACGCTCAGCAACCACACAGACCTGATGGATAATGAACCCGGCACGAGCGAGGTCCAGAAACAGTTGAAGAGGTAGGCTCCTGAGAGCTCTCGGCCTCCTGAGAGGATGTGCCAGGGCTCCCCACACCCCGCCAGGTCGGGTATTGCCCCCGACACTCGTACCCCGGGCCTCCGCTGCAGCCTGTGTCCCCCCCCGGGGCCCTGTCTTGTGAGTATGCCAGAGACCTCCGCTCTGGGCCTCACCAGCTGCCTCCACAGGCAGCTGAGTGCCATGTCCTCGGACGGGGAGGGCCAAGGTCGGTCTGTGCCGCTGAAGCCCCTTGGTCCAGCAGAAAAGGTAGTGCAGGCAGCAGAGGCGAAGGCAAATGGGACCCTGATCGAGGAGGAGAAGGTGGAGGTGGGCAAGGTGAGTAAGGTGGACTGGGTGGGCAGGTCCCCAGCAGTCCTGGGGCTCGCAGGGGTCCTCTGCCCCTGACCACCATGGCCATGCAGGTGAAGGTGAACGTGTTCTGGGATTATGCCAAGGCTGTGGGGCTCTCCGTCACACTGGTCATCTGTCTGCTGTACGTGGGTCAAAGCGCAGCTGCCATTGGAGCCAGCATATGGCTCAGTGCCTGGACCAACGAGGCTATGGTGGATGGCGGACAGAACAACACCTCCCATAGGCTGGGTGTCTATGCCGCCTTGGGAATTCTGCAAGGTGAGGCTGCAGAAATACCTGGAAGGGGCTCCAGTGGTCCCCTTTCTCACCTCGGAGCTGCTGAGTCCCCCAAACCATGCCCTTCTCTCCGCCATCCCAGCCGTCACCCTGCCTCAAAGCCTCCCCAGCCCACAGTAGTGGTCCCCTCCTGCCCCTGCGTGCCTGCCACCTGGGCCCGTTGAGCGAGCACCCCCTGCCTGCCCCGACAGGGATCCTGGTGGTGCTGTCGTCCGTCCTGATGGCAGTGGGCTGCGTCCGGGCCGCGTGCTTGCTTCACCAGGCGCTGCTGCACAACAAGATGCGCTCGCCACAGTCCTTCTTCGACACGACGCCCTCAGGCCGCATCCTCAACCGCTTCTCCAAGGACATCCACGTCATCGACGCGGTTCTGGGCCCCGCCATCCTCATGCTGCTGAGTTCCTTCAGCACCTGCATCTCCACCCTCATGATCATCGTGATCAGCACGCCGCTCTTCACCGTGGTCATCCTGCCTCTGGCTGCCTTCTACGTCTTCGTGCAGGTGCTCAGGGAGTGGGTGGGCGTGGCTGTCAGGAGGGCTGGTGCTCGTGTGGGTGGGACCAGGGGTGGGATGCAGGGAGGGCGGACCCAGGGACTTGGCAGCTGGGTTTGGGCAGGGGCAGTGGTCTGTTACTTTCCCTCTTTGAAACTCATTTTCTCACCTGTAGAAGAGGGAGAATCATAGGGTCGCTGGTAGGTGAAACGAAGTCCTTGTGAATCATGGCTGGCCCCAGAACTCCTTCCTACGGGCTATTTTTTTAATAAAATATAGATGAGTTGATAGCTTTCAGTATAGCCAACTGTAAAAGGCGTTTGTGTTGCCAGGCCCCTGTCCTGCCATGAATCAATCAGTAGATGAAGGTAGGCACACGGTGGCCAGAAGCCCCTGTGCACAGAGACTGTGACGTGGGCTGCACTCCGTGCTGGGACGGGGGACTCTCAGACACGTCGTGCACCCCGCTGGCTGTATGGGGGTCCCCACGGGAGAGGAGGGGAGCTGGAGGCAGAGCTGTGTTTTTGTGGGGGCTGAAGCTTGAACAACTTGATTGGGGCACGGCAGGAGGAAGAGGCCCTTTAAGAAAGGGAATACAAAATTATCTTATTTTTGCCAATTTTGCAAAAACACTTGACTGTGTGAGCACACTGCTAAAGCTCCTAAGGGGAGCCAGGCACATTCACTGACTTAGAAGGCCAAGTGAGGTCTGCACTGTAATCCGGGCCCCCCAGGGGGTGATGGGGGTCAGGAGCTGAGAGGGAATCAGGGAAGGATTTGTGAGCAAAGTGGCCGGCTGCTCAAACACCTCCTGAGTGGCGCTGAGCGGAGGGAGAGGGTGGACCGGGTTCAGGGAGCCACATCAGGCCCCCCTCGTCTTAGATTCTTTCGGGCAGGGGGAGGAAGCAGGGTCTTATGGGGGAGGAGGGATGGGTGGGAGGAGCCCGGATGGGTTCAGAGGGTATGCAGGACTGAGCTGGGGTTCCACGGTCCTGACCCCAAGCTTTTCCTCCATCAGCGCTTCTATGTGGCCACATCCCGGCAACTGAAGCGGCTGGAATCTGTCAGCCGCTCCCCCATTTATTCGCACTTTTCGGAGACGGTAACTGGCACCAGCGTCATCCGGGCCTATGAGCGCATCCAGGACTTTGAGGCCATCAGTGATGCTAAGGTGGACAGCAACCTGAGGAACGCCTACCCCAACTACTTCTCCAACAGGTCAGAAGCCTCCTCCCCACCCCAGGCTCCTCCAGGAGCTCCCATTAGGGTCTCTGCAGGAGAGACCCTGGTGTTCTGGGTCCTAGCCCCTCCTTCCCCCTAAGCAGAAAACTGCCCCTTCCTGCGCCTGCCCCAGATCCTCCTTGTCCGATCCCTGCAGGTGGCTGGGAGTCCGAGTGGAGTTCGTGGGGAACTGTGTTGTGCTCTTTGCTGCACTCTTCGCCGTGATTGGGAGAAGCAGCCTGAGTCCAGGGATGGCGGGCCTTTCTGTGTCCTATGCCCTTCAGGTATGCAGGGGTCCAGACCCCAGGGCAGGGCCACCACTGCGGCAGAGGCCACACAGGTGTCACAAGCATCTCCTGAGCACCTCGCTCTGCCCACTGTGGGGACCAGCCCCAGGTTTCGCTCTCCAGCATCGTGAGCTCACGGTCAAGCATGGGGAGACACTCCCACCAACAGGGGACTGTGATGCTGGGTGAGCAGGTCTTGCGGAAGGAAAAGCAAAACGTAGAAAGACCCGGGAGGAGATTCTCCACTTTGGGGAGTTGGAGAACTTATCTTGGAGCTTGGCCCTAACCCACAAGCAGGACTTGTCCTTTCTACGCACAAGGTCTAGGAGGTCCATCCTGACAGTTCCTGGGGCAGGGACGTGTAGGGCTGGAGTACACCTCACTTCAGATGCCTGCGGAGCAGGTCCCCGAGCTAGAGGGCGGGCAGATCAGTAACCGCAACTGGAATTTTGTGAAGCAAATCACGTTTCCAGCACCTCGGGAGGCTCAAGTCTCAAAAGCTTTGATAAACAACGGACAGCCCAGACAGATCAGTCTGCTCAGCCTTCAAGGTGTGCATGAACCACCTGGAGATCTGGCTGCAGTGTGGATTCTGATACAGCAGGACCGGGATGGGGCTCAGGGTCCTGCATGTCTATCAAGACTCCTTGCTCCACAAGGTGTGGTCCAGGGACCATTTGTGTCAGTGTCATCTGGGAGCTTGTCAGAAATGCAGGACCTCACCCATAGACCTGCTGAATCAGAAGCAAGGGTCTTCTGGGAAGTCTTATGTATACTAATGTTTGGGAAACTCTGGCCTAGGGGGCCCTTGGTTGAGTCTGCATTGTCCCTGCCTGAGGTGCAGTTGTGGCTAGAGCCCCAGGTGGCACCGCTGTTGGCTTGCCCAGGCCCACGTGGGTCATTGGCGGAATGGGAGCATAATCAAGGTGCCACGGGGTGCGGGGAGAGCTTGCCCTATTTATGACCCAGTCCCTTTGGCCAGGTGACGTTTTCTCTGAACCTGATGATACGAACGTTATCAGAGTTGGAATCGAACATTGTGGCTGTGGAGAGAGTCAAGGAGTACTCCAAGACGAAGACTGAGGTGGGTATGGGGATGGGCCTGGGGTCAGGGGAATCCGCAAAGCTGGGGAAGGGTGCTCAGTAGCCCACCGTCCCAACACCCCAAAGCCGTCTTCTCAGGTGGCTCTTCCTCATTCATTCATTCATCCAACCCTTACTGAGCATCAACCAGAGGTCTATGGTGAGGTGTAGAGGTTTCCCAGTTGGGCAAGACAGGGTCTGCCCCTCAGCAGATGCTGATGGAGTGGCAGAGGTGAGACATACTGCAGGGTGCTGGGGTGGAAGACCAGAGCTCGGGTGATGCCCCCAAAGAAGACCATTCAGCTGGGGTGATCAGGGAGGTGGCATCCAGCCAAAGGCGTCAGCCTGGTCAAAGGAGCCGAGGTGGGGCAGCCTGCCCTTCGCTGGGGAAAGGGCGCTGTCCTCTGCGGGGGGATTTCTCTGTTCACCCCCTCCCACAGTCGCACCCCAGACCTCTTCGTGCCCAGACACTGCACCGTCCCTGAGACCTCCGTCAGACATCCCCATTTAGATCACCCGTCCCATCCCTCCCAGCTCGTGTATTCCAAGCTTTCCACCATCACAGTACTTTGTCCTCACCGGGACTCCCGATCCTGTCCCCTGCCTTTGTCCCTCTGTCCGTCAGCTCATCTGGCCTGGATTCTGTGCTCCACCAACACCAGTGCCCTCTGGTCCCTTGCCCTCCTCTCTCTCTCTCTCTCAGCTGTCCTCACCCACAAAACCCTACCCCGGTGAGCCCACATGTCTGCCTTCTGTGTGCCGGCACACAGCAGTTAAAACGTTTGGAGAAAATCACTGATTTCACTTCAAGTTTATAATCACACACCACTGCTGGGTTTTCCTACTTTGCTTCTCCATGTGTTCCACGTTCAGAAAGATTTGTTTTGAACCTTCTTTCCCCAAACCCCCACATCTCCTTCTTCCTGTACCCAGCCATCCACCTCGTCTGACATGCCAACGAGAAAACAGGCTATAGGATGTGAACTCCCTCAACCTTCCAGACTTGCATTCTTTCGCATTCTCCTTCCTTTCCCTTTTAATAACAGACGGCCCTCCTCATCTCAAAGCCACCCCCTGCCCACTTTTTCATGTGGCCGCTCAAGGACTTCACTTGCCCATGACACCCTCCGCCTCCCGCATCACCTGTCTTGCCCCCTCTGTTGGGTGATTCCCATCCACATGCAGAAATATGCTATCGTGTCTTCCATTCGAGACACAGGTCGACCCTCCCCTTCTCCTCCACCCTACTGCCCCATTTCTCTGCTCTTCGTGCTCAAGCTTGTTTTAAAAATGGTCTACACGTGCTCACCTCATTATCGCTTATCTCAAGGCCCACCATGTTGTCACAAATGGTAGTATTTCATCCTCCCTGGAGCTGAGTGGTATTCCATTGTATATACCGTATTTTGCTGTGTATAATGCACCCCCACGCTTTCGTGCGCATTATACACAGGGTTATTATGCCCGTGGTATTATGTAAGCATCATGCCCATGTATAATGCGCACCCTTATTTTTCCCTAAAAAATTTGGACAAAAAGTGCGCATCGTACATGGCAAAATACGGTATGTGCCACATCTTCTTAAGCCAGTCACCTATCAAAGGACACTTTGGGTGTGTCCTTGTCTTGGCCACTGTGAAAGATGCTGCAATGAACCTGGGAGTACCTGTATCTTTGCAAATAAATGTTTTCAAATTTTGGGGGTAGATACCCAGAAGAGAGAATGCTGGGTCATATGGTAACTCTATTCTTAATATTTTAAAAAGATTTATTTATTTATTAATTTTTAGACAGAGAGGAAAGTGGGGAGAAAGAGAGAGAGAAACATCAATGCATGGTTGCCTCTCATGTGTCCCCTACTGGGGACCTGGCCCGCAACCCAGGCATGTGCCTTGACTGGGAGTCGAACCAGCGACCCTTTGGTTCTCAGACCGTCACTCAATCCACTGAGCCACACCAGCCAAGGCTCTATTTTTTGAGGAACCTCCATACAGTTTTCCACAGTAGCTGTACCAGTTTACATTCCCACCAGCAGAGAATGAGGGTTCCTTTCTCTCTCCAACCTCTCCAACCCTTGTTATTACTTGGCTTGTTGATAATGGCCACTCTTAACAGGTGGGAGGTGGTATCTCATTGTAGTTTGGAGTTGCCTTTCCCTAATATTGGTGAAGTTGAGCATCTTTTCATGTATCTGTTGACCATTTGTATGTCTTATTGGGAGAAGTGTCTGTTCCGGCTCTTCCAGTTTATTTTAACACCCTTCCAACTAGTCATTCTGTTTCCACTCTCCCCTCTTCCGTCACCTGGTAGTAGCCAAAGGGGTCCTTTAAAAACATCAAATCACGTCATTCCTCTGTGCATGGCCTTCTAATGGCTCTGCATCTTAGAGTAAAAGATCTTAGTCCTTAAAATGGCCTTCAAAGCCTTACATCATGGGGCCACCCAATACCTGTCCCTTCCCTCTCACCTTTGTCACTGTTCTCCAGAACACACCTGGGGGCATTTGCACTTGCCGCTCCCTTTGTCTGACATGCCCTACCCCCAGATATTTACTTGGCTTGTTCCCGCACTTCCTTCAGGTTTTTATTTATACACCACCTCCTCCAGGAAGCCTGCCCTGACCACTCTGTACAGAACAGCAACACCAAGCACTTCTCAGCACTCACTCATCACCTTCTTACATTATGCAGATTTTCCTATTTGTCGATCATATGCCCCTGTACTGAAATTTAATCCTCAGGGGAGCAAGGACTCTGTCTCGTTCACCACTGTGACTCCAGTGCCTGCCAGGCGCACACAGTCAATACTAATGAACGGTGAAAGCGGGGCTAGGGCAGGGAAGGAGGGGCAGCTCCAAAGTGTGGAAAACAAGGAGAGAATAGGAGAGGGCGGGATGGGAGGGTTTGGAGCAGCATGTGGGGAATAAAGGCAGAGGGTAAAAGATTCACTGAACCACAGAGTGGGCCACAGAGCACAGAGGCACCGGTGACTCTCCCCGCAGCGACCTTGGCGGGTGAGGATGGAGGGAGCCTTAGGAAACGGAGACTGAAGGTGGGAGGGGACAGGCTGGTGAAGAGGTGCCGCCCTCATGCAGAATCCATCTTCCCCCCACGCTAGGCCCCCTGGGTGATAGAAGGCAGCCGTCCTCCTGCAGGCTGGCCCACCCAGGGCAAGGTGGAGTTCAGGAATTACTCTGTGCGCTACCGGCCAGGCCTGGATCTGGTGCTCAAGGACCTGAGTCTGTACGTGTGCGGTGGTGAGAAGGTGTGTGTGGGTTGGGCTCCTGCTTGGGATGTGGCTGTACCCCTCGTGGGGAGTGTGGGCCTTTGGGAGAGCAGATGCTCCATCCCAGTTGTCTGCTTGGCCTCTCTAGGGGAGTCCAGGCGATGTCCCCACTGACCCCATGCCTGTCCCTGACTACCCTTCCCCACCCCCTCCAGGTGGGAATTGTGGGCCGCACCGGGGCTGGCAAATCATCCATGACCCTCTGCCTCTTCCGCATCCTGGAGGCCTCAGAGGGTGAAATCCGCATCGATGGCCTCAACATAGCAGACATTGGACTCCATGACCTGCGTTCCCAGCTGACCATCATTCCCCAGGTATGACCGTGACATGGACTGGCCACCCTGGCCAGTGACCCTGGGGGGCAGACCCTACTACCCCTGTTCTGCAGCTTGAGGTCCAAGACTGGCTAGAGAGCCAGACTGTAGGAGCAGAGCCACAGATCGGCCACCTGTTAATGGATCTGGACGGGTCAGATGCGCCCTGGCCCTGTCAGACCCTGCCCTGTAAGCCCCTGGGCCAGCAGTCAGAGCCAGGACCGCAGGACCCCTGCAGCGCCCCACTCCAGAGCCATTCTGTCCCGGCCTCCTTGTTTCCCAGCTCTGAATTACATTTCACTTTTTCTGGCTCCTCTGGGGTTTCTTTTTCCTGCTGACTGGACACTTTGGAGTCAGATTAGCGCTCAGGTCTCTGCTTTAAGTGGAGAACATTGTGATTGGCAAAGCTGAGGTTTATCATTTCCCCACAGACATATTCTGTCTCCTTGGCCATTGCCTCCCTCCTGGAAGGCTGGGGACAGAGTAGGAATGCTTCCACCTCAAATCCGGTTATTTTTCCCTGCCTCTGGGGCCTGTGGCTCCAAAAGGGGATCGGGCTGCTTCCCTCTAAGACCCTGTTGTATTCCCAGGAGCCCATCTTATTTTCGGGGACCCTGCGTAAGAACCTAGACCCCTTTGGCAATTACTCCGAGGAAGACCTATGGCATGCCTTGGAGCTGTCCCATCTGCACACATTTGTGAGCTCCCAGCCAGCAGGCCTGGACTTCCAGTGCTCCGAGGGAGGAGAGAATCTCAGGTAACAGCTGGGAGGGGGCCGGTCAGAGACAGTACCCTGCTGAGCCAGGGGAGCTGGCACCAAATGACCCGGAGTCCGGGCCAGCCATCTCTCATCCTCCCTCCCCACTTCCACCTGAGCCTGGGTGCATTTAGGGGGTTTTGTTTGTCTTGAACATACTCTGTGTGCCAAGCATGGCGCACCATCTCACTGACTCCTCCCACAAGCTCCAGAGATGGTCCATCGTCCTGCTTGGAAAATGAGGAAACTGAGGCAGGCCCAAAGTCACATACCTGGGAGAAGGCGTGCCTGGAATTTGAACCTGTCGGGGAGATTCCAAAGCCCTATTCAGAGTCTTATCCTGCAGGCTTTCAATGTCACGCTGGCATGGGGTTTGTGGGGGTGTGGGCTGGACCGGCGGAGCAGGTGAAGGGAAACCCACAGGGCTTTGGGCAGAGCATAGTTATTTTCCAAGATGGATGCAATCTTGCCTGTAGTTTAGGAATGGGCACCGGGCGCTCTCCGGGCTCTTCTTTGCTTTCTACAGCAATAGATTTTATGTGCCCAGCCTCTGGGCTGTGCATCCGGGAGAGCCAGAAGTCTCTGCTTACTGAGTCTTAAGGCTTCAGAGTCCCACACCAGTGTTGGCTGTGTGATTTTGGGCAAGTTGCTTAACCTCTCTGTGCCTCCTTTTCTTTCACTTTAAAATGGGAATAATAATAGTCCTATACATATTTGCACCATGCCGCCCAGTAAAAATTTAATGGGAGCTATGTCATGTGTAATTAAAATATTTTCTAGTAGCCACATTAAAAAAAAAGGAAAAAGAAACAAGGTGAAATAAATTTTAATAGAGTATTTTATTTAGCCCAATATATTGCAAATACTATCTTTTCAACCTGTAATTGACATAAAAGTTATCAGGGTAGTTTACAGTTTTTCTTACTAAGTTTAAAATCCCACGTGTATTTGTTGATTGAAAACACACCCTAGTTCAGATGACACACTCGAGTGCTCCGTGGCCACAGTGACCAGTGACTGCCATGTGGACAGAGCAGTCGTAGGGTCATTGTGATTAATAGAAGGGACTTAGCCAATATGTACTCCTGAGAAATTTAGCTGTTCTTCTTTATTCATATTATTCTACTTGGTTCATACCCGTGGACTCTCTCCAGACCTCAAAGACAAAAACAAAAACCTTTACACTTGCTCAGGACTTAGTAGTGCTCGAAACGCTTCAGCCCCCACTGTCTCGTTTAATCTTTACTGCAGTTCCTTGGGCCAGAAATGAGGCTCCAAGGCATACAGTTATTTGCCCAAAGCTGCTTAGCTAGCAAGGGGAGGGGCAGGAACGCAGGCACGTGGGGTGCTTTGCCCAGATCTCTTTTTGCTGCACTATAGCCACCCGTGGGATGCCCCTGCCTCGCAAGACTGAATGTGTATTTTAAAAAGATTTTACTTCCACAACTGTGTTGAGGGTGGCTGGCAGACAAGCCTAAGCACGCAGATCCTACACCCCAGAGTTGTTTTGGGGCCCATTCTCCTGTTCCTGCTTGCCATCAGCAGCACCCCCAGAGCACCCCTCCATCCCCTTCACGCCAGGCTCTGAGACAGAAATGGGCTCCCCTCCTCCCTCCCTGAGCTTGTTGCCTCTTTAAGTATAACCTGTATCCTGCACCAGTCCCACCATAAATCAGCCCTGGATTCTATCTGGCGGCTCTTTCTGCTGCCAAAACCTTCATTAATTGCGGGAATGGGCCAGGGAGAGAGCCTGGCCTTCACTCTGGCTGTGGTGACTCACCCCTTTGGGAAGGGCTGAGGTATTTGTCCTTGGGTGTGGGGGTGCTGCAGCCTCTGTGGCTGGGAACACAGCCTTGCTTTGTTCACTCGCCCTGGCTCTCAAGGTAAGAGGTTGAAGGTATGCATCCTTCCCCTCCTCCGCCTCCCTAGCGCCTGGACAACTGGACGCAGGGAGTCCCTGGGGTCTTTCCGTGCCCTGTCCCTTCTTCCCACAGCCCTGGCCTGTATTTGCCAGGAAGGCAGGAGATGACTTTGAATTGTGTGATGTGAGGCTCAGCAAGATGGCACGATGTGTGCAAATACCCGGGAAGAGCCCTTCAAGTGTGTTCTCACTAAGGCGCAAATGACAGAGTGAAGCAGAAATGTCATGGAACTAATTGAGGACTGAGGAGGGGGATGAAAGCAGAGAAGGGGAGGCCGCGTGTGCCAGAGGCAGATGGAGATTGTATTGTTGCTGAGCTCTGGCTCTGCTCTCGAGGCCCCTCATTCATCCTGCGGTATCCAGACCTCCGCTCAGCTCCTGTTCCAGGAGGACAGGGCTGAGGGGACATGAAAGAGCTTAGACAGAAAGCCAGTCCCGGGCCATCGGGAAGGCGGGGAGACAGAAACAGTTGGGAGAGTGAGGGCCAGGGGCAGGTTGGGGCACCCAGTTGGAGATGTCTGCCTTCTCCATTCTCAGTGTGGGTCAGCGGCAGCTCATTTGCCTGGCCCGAGCCCTCCTCCGCAAGAGCCGAATCCTGATTTTGGACGAGGCCACGGCCGCCGTTGACCTGGAGACTGATGACCTCATCCAGGCTACCATCCGCACCCAGTTTGAGACCTGCACAGTGCTGACCATTGCACATCGGCTCAACACCATCATGGACTACACCAGGTGGGGCACCGAAGCCCAGGCAGGAAGGGACCTGGTGGGGTCACCTGGGCCACTGGGGAGAGGCAGGCAGATGAAGGTCATCTGGACATGGGAGAGATGTGTGGCTTTGGGGAATTCGATAAACCTCTCTGAGCCTCTGACTCTCAGGGTTATAGTAAACTGAATCAATGAAATGAGATCCCAGGACACGGCAGCTTCCTCCCAGGTCCTTACCGTAATTCTCCCTAGTACCATTTTCTCAGAGGATCGGATAGGGTCCTTGCCCTCAGGATCTTAAGGCTTCTTTGTGGAGACAGCGCACTCAGCCCTAAGGAAAGACTGTGACCTAGTCCCTCATTGTGCCCAATGTCAGAGTGTGGTGTTGGAGAACAAGGGGAGGGGCTGGGTGACTCAGAAGCCTCGGGGAAGCGAGCTGGCACCGGCCCAGCAGGCTGGCCCCCTCGCAGACATGGAGCTCAGAGTGAGAACGAGGAGGCAGGACACGGCCACCAATCCATGCTAAAGGAGGGTGGTGAGAGTGCATGCACAGGCCTGCATTCACAAATGCCCACAGGGCATGCAGACGCAGGGACAGGGCCATGGATGTGGCAATGGGCAGCCCTTGTTCCTCTCTCCGAAGTGTCCTCACACAGCTCCCAGCAGCTTGGGCACCAAGCTGGGGATGCCCTATGCTGTGATCCGTAGGTTCCACCCACCCCATTCCCCACTCCCCACTCCCCACTCCCATCCAGGACCCCATTGGGAGAAGAGAAGGGGGGATGGGCAGGAAGTGCTTGGCCCTGGGTCCAGATCAGGGACAGGGCTGGGCTGAGAGGGTCTGTTCTCAGGCCTAACCAGGAAGGGTTTTCACTGCCAGCCCTGAGGGGAGAAGGCCCAAACCTACCAACAGGGTGGGGCGTTATTTATTCTAGTGGGGCTGACAGGAATTAATCAGATAGTCACGCAACCGAACACGTGATGAAAGCCTACAGGAAGGAAGCAGGTCTGTGGGAAGGGGGCGAGGAAAGAAAGCCAACTTACCCAGGGCAGCCAGGACACCTTCTTTCCCGAGGAAGGGAAGCCCCGCCAGGCCCCAGGGGATGAGTAGGAGTTGGGAAGTTGGGGAGGAGGTGGGGTAGGGAGGGGGCTGGAAATGTCAGGCAAAGGACACAGCCCAGGCAAAGCCCTGAGGTAGGAAAGCACATGAGGCTGGAGTGCAAGGGGGGAAGAGGGCAGGAGAACCAGGGTGAAGGGGAGAGAGGGGCAGGCCCAATTGCACTGTACTTCCAGGACCGGCGTAAAGCACCCCGTCCCCTAAAGGCAGGCAGTGAGGAGCCCCAGAGAGGAGGGCGCAGTCTCCTGGGCTCCAGTATGGGAAGTGTTCAGGCAGTGATGTCCACAGACACATTCCTTCCCAGGACGTGCTTCAGGCACCCCGTAGGGGGTAAACTGGTGTACACCCTCCCGGCCAGGGGCATCTCCCCAGGCTCGAGAGAGCCCTTTGCACTCCTGCCCCGCCCTGGTGGCCAGCCTGTTGGCCTTGTACCAGGTGCACCCTGTGATTACTCAGTCGGTGGGGTAGTCGAGTGCCAGGCCTACAGCGTGTGTGTGGGCGGGGGGAGATCGACCCATCAGCAGCAGCCAGGTTTGCAGCCGGAGCCCCAGATTCCTGTGTTGGGCTTACTGCAGCCTGGCCTCCTGCTGGGTGCCTTTGTGAGTTGGCACAAAGCAGATAGAAGCACACAGGGCCCAGCGCACAGGCCGTGGCTCCCCACGCACAGTTCTGTGACCCCAGCTAGGGGAAAGGCTCATTAAGGAAGGTTTTCGGATTCCTGGCTTGCAGAGATGAATAGGAACCGTGTGTTTGATCCCAGAAACCGCCTTATCTGCCAGGAGAGCAAATGGAGCAGCTAAAATAACCAGCCTTGCAAGTGTGCACATGTGGTGTAGCGGCCGTGTTGGGTGGGTTGGCTGAAGTGGGAGGGTTGGCATGTCACTGCGGGGCCCGAGAAGTACCCAGAAGGGCAGGGTTGGGCTGTGAGACCAGGGCTGGGCTGACAGAGACCTGACTGCTCCTTTTCTTTGGCTAGGGTCCTGGTCCTGGACAAAGGGACAGTAGCTGAATTCGATTCTCCAGCCAGCCTCCTTGCGGCCAGAGGCATCTTCTACGGAATGGCAAGAGACGCTGGACTTGCCTGAAACATATTCCTGGGATTTCCTACTGGCTGGGATTTCCTGTTTTTCTTCAGAAAGGGAAAGGACACCAACTATGTCTGCAGAGTGGACTCGATAGCAATTGCCAGGAGCATTTGCTAGACTTTTGCCCTTTGAAGCACTTCTCAGGATAACCGTGCTAAATGCTTTAGACGAGGAAGTGAGGCCCAGGGGGTGCCTGACACGCCCAAGGTCACGGGCGGCTTGAGGCAGAGCCCGGACTAGTCCCGGGTCTCCCAATTCCGCATCTCGTGTTGTTTTCCCACTGCGGTGCTTGCAGACATTTCATGGAATGACCTCCGTGTTCCTGGATGATTCATCGTATTTTCTAATCTGAAGGGGTTTTTTTTTTGTTTGTTTGTTTTTAAATTAAGCTTTTTCCTCCTGGAACAGAAGATTGCCAGGTCAGACCGTCCCTAGGAACCGAGTCCTAGGAACTCTGGAGCGCTGGCCTGAATCCATTAAAAATGGAGCACAGGGGAAATGAAGGTGGCTCGTGATACATACCTCGGCGTAGGCGCCCTCTGCCTGGCCACAGGTGCCAGGCCCAGGACCTTCGGGACAGGCGGGGAGGAGGGGAGAGAGGCGGAAATGGACTCGCATACACATCGACATGGCTGGAATTACTGAAGACTTCAGACCCAAGAGCTTTGGGCTGGAAATACTGTCCTCACAGCCAAAATTCAGTGGGTGGTTGCCAGCAGTTCCTGCTCTGCTGTGCAGATACTATAAAAAGGTGAGAAATAAAGCCCCTGAAATCTGACCCGAGGCCTCTTGGGAACACTGCCGTGAACACCTCCATGCTTATGTCATCCCTCAGACCTCTAAGCCTGCTTCCCCAGGGGCTGAAAAGCGCATGGTGCTTTATTTCCTTGCTCCTTTAGCCGTCTGTTCCAGACAGGTCCCCATAACCGGTGAGGCCTCCGAGTCATTCATCTTCCTCAGTCCGGTGAGGCCGAGCGTGGGGGCAGCGCAGAGCGGCCCGGAGGCCACCCTGCCCTGACAGCCCCAGGCTGGTAAAGGAGATGGGGGGGTGAATTAAGTCTGCCGTCTTGAGCAGGCCAGCTGTTTATTTTCTGCCGGCCAGTCCACCTGCACGAGACCTTATATTCGGAGTGGATCTCTTCTCTGGTACCTTCCTAAGTTTTCTGGTCTCCTCTCGGATTTCTTCAGCCTTTATTCCTGGTGTGATGTGTCGAGCCGCAGGGGACGGTTTTTCCTTCCCCCACCCTAAACGGCTTGCCGTAGGGGTGGAGATGGCTCCTCTGATCTGGTGTGCCGTGTGCAGCGGGTCAGCCCGTGCTGCGGGACCGTTTGTGAAAGGTTAATCACATTTTTTTTTGGCAGGCTCTTCTGGCTCAGGATGTTTTATGAGTGCATGGAAGAAGACTTCCATCCTTGTGATAAAACAAGTATGAAAGCACAGATGCCCAAATTATTCTTCCTCTGCTTGGTGCTAAGAAAAGGTCTCTGCTATATGCTCCCTGATTTATTAGACCAATTTGGCATGACATCTGCTTTGCGAGGCTCTAGCCTAACCCCGCAGAAACGCAGACTCATTCAGCAGCATTCTCGGCTGAGGATCCGAGGGTGGGAAGCTGTTATTTCCTCTCCGGTCTTGGGAGTTTGCTTCTGAGCTCACCGAGGCCCTGACGGGTGCTGACAGCCCAGAGGAGAGGCTCAGTTGTGTGGAGTAAATAGGATAATCAAAAACAGTGGTTGAAAGAGGATGACCTCCATCTAGCTGGCCCAGCAACTCCGGGGAGATGAAGCTGATGGCTGTGAACCGGGAGGAAAGGCACTGCACAGGTATCTGTCGCTGGCGCCACTGACGGGGCCTGAGCACCACAGCTGCAGCAGGATGGAGGTGGCTCGGGTCGGGGACAGTCCCTTCCATTCTTCCTCCAGAGCGTCTTGCCCCTGGGACTGTCCCACAGCTTGTGCCCCCTGTGATGGGAACGCAGTGCTCTTTGGGAGAGCCGCCACAATGAAAGACTATGGGCTTGGTCAGTTAATATTTAATTTTAATAGTACTTGTTATAGTGGAACAGTCAGCAATGCACAAAGGAGATTATCTTCAGTGAATGTTTACGCACAGTGTGAACACATGCTTTAAATATGCAGTGGAGGAGGAGGGGTGAATTCACAGTTAACAAAGCTAAAAAAAATCTTTGTTATAAATTACACAAAGCATATAAAAATATTTCTCTGAATGCATAGATTTAGACTTTAAACTCACCCACAAGCAACTGCGCAGTCTCGTCCTGCTGCCATGTATGGGAGCCACTGGACTACAGAGGACCTGATACAGGAGAAGAGACCAGCGTGGGGTCCGTCTCTCACCCGAGACCCCAAGCTCCTGGCTCCCAGGGTTTAAGCCCTGGAAGTGCCCTGGGTGAGTCCTCTGTAGGCCGCCCCCCAGCTGGGGGCCCCCACTGCTTCCGACCCCTAACTGATCCGGACAGCTGGAAGAGTTTCAACCCCAGTGATTTAGACGTGAATTAATACTAAATTGAGCTCCTTCATGATAGAAGATATCTTAATTTTATCATGAAACTAATTTTTTTTTCAAAGGTAAGGGGAAAAAAAGGGTAGTAGGTCTAGATAAGCTAGCTTCTGATTGGCTGGAACACAGGGGAGGTTTCTTTAAAGTACTTCAGAGACAGGGAGTAGTGAGTAACCTTCGCTCCGCCATGTAGACACTGTACAAGGGTAAGTCGCCACCAGTAATTGCTGGGACACAGATTAGGTCACTGCACAGAGTGATTCCATGAAGCTGGCCTTGAAAACACCTCGATCTCAGCTCGGCATCTGGGCAGCAGCAGGAGGCTGTCATCTTAGCGCCACATTCCCTTCCCCTGACATCTTCTGCACATTCGCTCTCAAGTCGTGTTCCCATAAAATTAACACCGGAGGTTGAGTCTCTTTGGAAACTATAGGCACTATGGGGAAAAGCTTCTTAAGACCGCAGGGGTGCTCGGCGACAGCGGGCTTCAGAGCCCTGCTCTCCTGTCCGTGTGCTCGTCCTTGTTTCTAGAGTTACACTGTTCATTTCAACAAGACAGTGGCTTTTCTTTTCACATTAATGACACTGAAGGAAAGGAGAAGAATCCTTGGAAAGCATTCTTTCAAAAACTCTCACGCCATGTTCAAGAGTTTACTCAGGTGTGTATTCGTTTTTTCCAGGACAAGCCTGGGAGACTCATGATTGACTTTGTCGGGGATAGTAGTCGATTGGTGGGGATCGTGGGGGGAGTCCTAAGGTCAAACAATTTGTTTACAAAAGCAACAGGTTTCAGAGTTGTAAAAATCCTAATAATTTCAAAATAACCTTTATCTTGGATACAAAAATAAGTATGTTAACTCCTTTAGTTCAGTTTCCCACAATAACCTCTAAAACAGCAACAGGTCCAGTCTCAAAAACGGCTTTTCATTTCTCGTGGAAAATGAAAGTGCAGAACACGGACAGGCAATGTTTGTGCTCTTCTCTTATTAGTAAACCCGGGGATGGCAGGAATCACTTTAGTGGAAAAAAAAAAAAAAAAAAGTTGCTCTTTTGGAAGGCATCGGAGAGCCCTCTAGTGGCCACAAAGGGGAGTTAATGCGGAGATGACTGTCTAGGCGACGGCTGGCTGGAGACAACGGAGAAGCAGTCTTGAGTGTTTACAAAGGAAAAAGTGCAGGATGGGAAGCTCTTTTGGTTAACAGCCTATTTACAATTAGGTAATTGTGTTCTTAAATACTTTGAACCTGAGTAACATTTATAAATATGTTATATGAAACCTCACAGCCACAAGTCACACTGAAACCCATTTGTCCAGTACCCGTGTGTCCCCAGTTTTCCTCGGGAATCAGTTCACAGTTCAGGAGAGTTGTGAGCACGCAACACGAAAAAAGCGGTCCCCGGCCCTTCAGGTGCACTGTCAACAGGAGTGACTAGAAATAGGCTTCGCTCTGTCTCAGCTTCTGCTTAGACAACTCCCTTAACCTGCTACTCGTGAAACACTGGGTACAGGACTGTCAGCTTCTGCCTCTCCAGACCACTTTACTGTCACAGCTTTGAGCAATAGGTTTATTGTGCACCAAGAGGCGTGGGAGAATGGCACCACTGCTTGGGGGTCAGGGGCTTCCTACCTTGGCAGAACAATGTTAGTGTGTACTACTCAGTGGCACCAGGGGCCTACGGGGCACCCAAGGCATGTAGATTGATGGCTTGTCCTTGGCCCAGAGTGGACATGCACTGTCACAACACTCTGTGGTGAGAGTCACTGCTGCATCAGTAAGTCAGTTTGGAAGCTCTCCTGTTGTAGCAAGGCCTTTCGGGCAGTGTGGATGCAGCACTTCTGAACAGAAAAGTATTTTCACTTATCGTTAGGACTAGTTCCAGCTCTTGGAAATCTTGGAGTCGAGCAACATCTTTGTCCTGAAACAGAAATAGGCTAATCAGATTAAGAGAAGCCACTTGTCTCTATATATTTAATGTGCTGTGTTGAGTTGATACCAGTGTCTTGGCTCATTTTAAAACCTAAGCAAAAAAAAAAATCCCTGTGGCAGGCTGTCAGTGATAGTACAGGAAAGTCCCCAGGGGTGCGAGCTGGGTTGGGACATGCAAGCCCTTACCAGCAGCTGCTATACAATCAGCAGACCTTGAAGGGAGAGGCAATGCAGGATCAGTTTTACTCGGCTGCTCTGAGAAGCCTATTCAGAAAATTCCCTCTGGTATTCTTCAACTTTCAAAAATGCAATGTCTACAGACCCAGTGGAGGGAAAGAAAGCTCAATGATTACATTTGGAAAACCACCCTTTCCTCCTTTTCTATTAGCTATTTGTTTCTTCAACTATGCCTCATATAGCCAAGAAGGAAACCGGGTATCTTCCAAATGCAAAAAGCAGCCAACCACGCATGCTTTACTGACCTCTCCTTACCTTTCTTAGCAGAGTATTGGGCAACTTTCTGATCTTCTCCACCTGATCTGGGTTAACACCCAGCTCACAGCAACTCACTCTGAGCAATTCTTGGTAGGTGAGCTCCTGTCGGTCCAGCTCAATTTCAATGAAATCGTTTTCTCGAAGAGATGGGTTTTGAATCCGTACCTTGAGTACCAGCTCTAGAAAAAAAAAGGGGGAGACATGTTAATGAATGGTTCTGGCATAATCAGTTTATGTAACTGAAGATCTTCTCCAGAAGGTGGTTATACTTAGTCATGTCTGTGCCACCTAGTGAGAAAAACTAAGCACCATCAGTAAGATTTCCTCACGTCCAATTCTGGCTTTGTTGGCACAGTTTCCTGCATTGTCTTCTCTACACCTAAGACTGTGTGTGGTTTGCAAAGTAAAAAGCAGGTGGTGGTGGTGGGTTGGGGAAGGGACGGCAATCCCAACTGTGTAGAGGATAATTTATTTCTGCGGCTAAAATTAAGAAGGTAAAAACTTAAGTATGGGTTTGGGAGTTGGAACTACATATAAGCAGGAGAAGGAGAAGAGATAAAAGATATGGTATATGAATTACTCTAAAAAGATTTAGCAATCGTGGATCTAAAGATATTTATGAAATATGAAATTCTTTGCATTAAACACAGTAAAGGGCAAAAAGCCACTAATAAGAATTAAAGTCTAATTATAATTTGAATACAGGGCACCTCAATAAGGAAGGAGTTTTGGTTTGGAGAGTAAACATCTTGCTGTACAAGAAAGTAAGGTAGTGTTTGCCCTGGCCAAGCAGCTCTGTTGGTTAGAGCGCCCACCTGATATGCCACGGTTGCGGGTTCGATCCCAGTCAGGACACATATAAGAAACAACCAGTGAATGTACAAATAAGTGGACAACAAACCGATGTTTGTTTCTCTGTCTCTAAACATCAATTTATTTATTTATTTTTAATATTTTATTTCTTTATTTCTAGAGAGAGGGAAGGGAGGGAGAAAGAGAGGGAGAGAAACATCAATGTGTGGTTGCCTCTCACATGGCCCCCACTGGTGACCTGCAACCCAGGCATGTGCCCTGACTGGGAATTGAACTGCGACCCTTTGGTTTGCAGCCAGCACTCAATCCACTGAGCTACACCAGCCAGGGCTCTAAAAATCAATTTAAACACAAGAAGTAAGGTAGTAACGCCAAGAATGATGGGACATGTCCAAGGGACACAGGAACTGGCTTGAAGAAGCTCCCTCTGGGCAAGTGTGGCATAATTTGAACATCAAAGTAACAGTAATGAATTATAACCCAATAAATAGGAATCTATGAGTTTACACTGATATCAACGGAGAAGGGAGAGCCCTTCTTTACAGTAGAATACCAACTAATAAAGAACGGCAGGAAATCTATTCTACAAAATAATTGGCCTAAACTCTTTAAAAATATTGAGGTCCAAAATGATGAAGGCTGAGGAAATTTTCCAGGTAAGGGGACTAAAACAATATGACTAAAAGTTGTCAGTGACCCTGGGCAAGGGGCAGCAGTGGGGCCAGTGAAAATAGATACAAAGGGCATTGTGGGGACAACTGACAAAATTTAAATAAAGAGTATGGATTAGAGAGCAGCATTATATATCAAGGTCACCTTGCCTAAATCTGACCATTGTACCGTGTGTAATTATATTAGAGACTCTCCTTGCTCTTAGGAAACACACACACTGTTCAGGGTAAAAGGGCAAAAGGTTTTAATAAATAATCTGTGAATCTGAGTAAAGAGAGCTCCTTATACTGGTCTTGCAACTTTTTTGTAAATCCGTAATTACCGAAAATCAATAAGGAAATCCCACACCGCTCCCAAACCAGGAAGTAACGCACTGGATCTCTGGGTATTGTCTGCGCATGTGCAGAGGCTGTTTGCGGGCGAGGGGTTACCTTGCATATTAAATGGGAATGCTCCGGTGAAGAAAAATGGCTGGAACGCCGGCGCTGGTCCTGTATATGTCCCATTTTGAGGCTCCATGGACACTGGTGGCTTGGATGGGACAGAAGAGAACAGAGATCGACTCTGACTCACTGGTGGCTGACAGACAGGACCTGGTTTTGTGCTTTCTGGTGTTCTGAGTATGGCAGAGGGGGCAGACACATCTCCATTCTGAACCAGTGCCAAAGAGGGGTGGTCCCGTGGAAAAGCCCCTAGCAGGGGCGGCTCCTCAGCGGGGAGCAACGGAGGAGAGCCATCTGCAGGGGGTGAGGCAGGAGGCATGGAGGGGCCCCCATTCTGCAGCTGGGCCGAATCTTCTGCCGCAGGGGTGTAGATAAAAGGGAAGGAGGGGTTGGCCAAATAGTTGGGAACGAAGGGCAGTTCTGACTCCTTCATCTGGGGGAGGTTGTCGCCATCATCATCTTCTTCCACTTAAAAAGAAGAAAACACAGAACCTTTACATAGCCCTTTAAAAATTACCGAGAAAAGGGTGTCCTGTGAAAGCTAGTGTCTTCTGGTATATGGTCAGTACTTTGGTCAGTGTTTAGTGCCTCTTCGAGCCAGAAGGAAAAGAATATTTTATCAGGTTTATGATCATCATTTTTATCCTCTTAAATTTTACAGGCTGAAAAAATGAAACCTTACAGTGCCGACCTTTCCAGCAACAACACAGAATTACTATCTCGGCACAATAGCACAGTCTGCTTTTAGAAGCAGACTGCCTGTTTGAATGGTACCAAGAACGCAGCCAACACCTCAGGTCTTAAATCAGTCTGATAAAATCCAAAGCTGCCCCCAAACACTGACTCACCTCCCATTATCTTCCTGATGTCTCTCCTCGATGTTAGCTGGGCCGGCATTTCTCCTTTTGTGGTAAGAATCTCTTTGTCCGCTCCAGATTTTAACAGGTAAGAGACCACCTGGCCGTGATTGCGTTTACAGGCCCAGTGTAAACAGGTCCTGTCCCAAAGAAAAGGCGGGGGGGAAGAGTGCTTTTAAGAGGCGAGGTGACTAGCCCTGGCTGGTGTAGCTCAGTGGATTGAGCACGGGCCTGTGAAGCAAGGGGTCGCTGGTTCAATTCCCAGTCGGGGCACATGCCTGGGTTGCAGGCCAGGTCCCCAGTAGGGGACACGTGAGGGGCAACCACACATTGGTGTTTCTCTCCTACTCTTTCTCCTTTCTGTCCCCTCTCTCTAAAATAAAATAAATAAATAAAATATTTTTTTAAAAAAAGAGGCGAGGTGACTTGGGATTTAAAATTCTACGTGTCAGTATATAAATATATGTGAGGGTTCAGCTGGAATCGGGAAACCAGGCTGGTAATCTCAACTTTTTTTCTTTTCAAAAAGCAGATGATCGAAATATTTAGTATGCTTAAAATTTATTTTTGAATTTCCTTTCTGGCCCTTGGGAGGAACTAATCTGTCCTGGGAGCTGGAATGTCAATGGCCTCCGGGAGGCTGACAGGCTGGCTGGCTGGATAACGCTAATGGTATGGCTGAGTGTTCCTCTATCAGTACTGCTCATTAGATTGTCCCAATCTCTCTAAAGGATTTCTTTATGGTGCCACATTCCTCTTTTAGAGACTACTGACTCTTGCTTCACAGGCACCAGTTCCTTGAAGATTCAATATTATCAGGCGGATAACCATCGCTTATCCACAAGTTTGCTCTGACACTAAAATGATTATTACTACAGAAGATACTACTGTCTAAATGTCAGTAGCTTACTCCCTTTTCCTCTTTTTCGTTCCTTTACACTCACAAAAAAAAGGGTTTCCAAATTTCCATTTTTAAAAAAGTTGGCTTCTCGTTCTCTCCAGAAGGCTACAAACATGCCTTCATCTGCTTAGACGTAGGGCACCACACAGACCTTAATTTCTAACACATTTTTAAAATGTACATCAACGACCAAAATTTCAAGAACTCTTCTACCATACTAGACTCCTTCAAGTGAAACTAGTCATTTAGGGGCGTACGCATAGGGGCCACGCATGCACTGAAGGACAATTATTTTAACACTGGCTAGAAATATAATTAGCGTGCCGGCAAAAACTCCGTTTTAATAAATGGAAGGATTCAGAGCGACTAAATTCATCCCCAGTTGTCAAAGCTGAATGACGTGGAAGGGAAAACCTTTTTCCCAACTCTGTTTTGAAATGTCCTCATTCGCCAACTCTAACTGAACGGAGATAAGCATCCTCAGAGCTTAGAGACAAACAGGGGTATGGCAAAGACTGGAACATACGTTCCACAGTGAGGTTTAGGCCACTCACCTGGGAAATGTAATATCTAGAAAGGTCATTTGGTTTCAGGAAAAAGCTGAGTTTACCCTGGGTACTCTAACATTTATGACCTACAGAAAGCTAGCTTGTCTGGCTGGCTGGGAGCAGTCCCACTGATGTTTCAGAGTGGCATTCCACCAAATTATTCATTAGAATTAGATTATTCAGGTGTCTTTACGGTGCACTTTATGACAAAATGACAGCCCATCTGGGAAAAATAAGGGAAGAGTCTTGATCGAGACTTCTACAGCATAAGCTCCATGAAGATAAGGAAGTAGCTGCTTGGACAAACAGGTGCTTGATACTACTTGCTGAATGGGTGAACCAAGAACAAGGTAGATGTCGCTGGGAGCAGAAAGATCCAAGGCACACTTGATTCTAGGCAAACTGCAGCTGAGAGTGTGTCTGTGTGTGGATGTCTGTAGCACAGGCTTGAGAAGTAAACAATTGTAACAAGCCGGCAAGTGTTTCCCACCAGAGGCCCTGGGCATCACTCTTCAGTGCTGAAATTGTGGTTACTGGGCAGCTAAGAACCCGAAGCGATAACCATCCTGCTTTTCTATGCTAGAGAGTAAGTTTTCCGAGGGTAACCTTCCTACCGTATTACCAGCACACTGCTTATGAAATAAACAGATACAGTACTTTCCATGCTGGACATTGGTCACAAAGCAATACATATATTAACTTATTTAATCCTCTAAACAACCCATGAGTTCAGTACTGTTATCAGTGTTCCCTCCATCTCACAAAAGAAGAAACCGAGGCAGTCAGCAAATGAAGGGACAAAACGGACAGTGTGCTTGGTGGTTATGAAGTGTTGTTAAGTGTTATAGGAACAATAAAGCAAGAAAAGGAATTAGGGGATGCCAGAAGCAGAGAAGAACATGGTGTAACTTATTTTATTTTATTTCCTCGTGATGTCTCTCCCCCCCCCAGCTTTGAGATACCGTGGTGCAATTTTAAATTGAGGTCCAAGGAGAGGAGAGGCCAGGTGACATCTAAGCTAAGACTTGAAGGAGGTGAGAGAGCAAAAGCATTTTAGGTTGAAGGAAGAGAAACCACAAAGGCCTTGAATCAGGGTTGTGCCTGATGTTTCAGGAAAAGCAAGGAGGCCAGGGGAGCAGAATGAAGAAGGCAAGGGGGTAAATCCAGAGAGGAACAGAGGTACGGAGAGAGGATCAGGGGATAGGAGGGCAAACTGTAGGATCCTGTGGGCTTTTATTCAGTGTGAGATGGGAGCCATGAAAGGGTTCTGAGCGGAGTGAAATGATCCAAAGTACGTTTTAAGTTAGCATCCCTCTGGCTGCTGTGTTGAAAAAAGACCATCGGGCACAAGGGTGGAAACAAGGAGACTAGTCAGGAGGCTACCGCTCTGACCCAGGTGACAGACTGATGGCGCCTCGGCCCCAGGGGTGTAGTGGTAGAGCCAGTGAGCAGGGGGCAGATTCTGACAGTAGCTAAAGGAGGACTTGGCATAATTAGCAGAATGGCTGGGGGTGGGGTGCAAGGATGGCCTGAGCATGGGTCCTGGCTGGGGCACCTCGAATGCTGCAATGAGGAGGACACCCAAGGAGCAGACTTGGGGCAGTTACGGGGTGAGAGGAGACCAGGAATTCAACCTTTGACATGTTGAATTCATGGTGCCTATTAAATATCTGTCCCACTAACCCTTCAGGTTAACTGAGCACTGTTAAAAAACCAAATTCGACAGAGTAAATCTGAAGATCTAATTGACTTTATTAATTTATGAATTGGGCACCATCTCATCTAGCAAACAGAAGTGAGTTCCAGGAAGCTGTACAGAATGGAAGGTTTTTGTAGGCAGGAACTGGCCAGGACGAGGAAGTTATTAGCATAAAGCAAGAAAGGATTTTTTTTTCCAGGTAGTGCACTTTTCTTTGGGGGCAGCAGGAGTCTTATTAGGTAGATAACCTCACTAGTGTTGATCAGGAAATTCCTGCTCTGATTGGTTTAAGGCCACATTTCTGGGAGAGGCTGAAAATGCAATAAAGTCTTGGCTCACTGTAGTTGGGGCTTCGGGCCAGTAGTTCCTTTTTTAACAGCACCTATTATGTGGCGGCATTACGGTTAGGAAAGGGGTCTGGGGTCCTCCAATGTTGGGTTCGCTTTCCAGCTCCACTAGTGATTGTAAATTCTATAATTTACAATAACTTACTTAATCTTTCTGCGGAAATTACTCAATCTTTCTGGGTCTCAGTTTTCTCCTCTCTAAAATGGAGAGAATAATAAAAGCCATGTCTCTGAGTAGTTGTGAATAATACGTGTAAAGCGCTTAGAACCTCGTTTGTGCTACGGAACAAAGCTCAGTAATTGTGAGCTGTTTATATTATGCTTCATCTCATGAAATGCCCACAACACTCTTCTGAAATAACTGGAAAATGAAGTAACTCCAAGAAGTTCTACTAGGCAGGAATGGAGCTCCTGAAAGAAAAGACCAGGCTCATTCATCTACCCAACACTGCCTCCCAGTGCCAGAACAGTGATGCACCGCTGGACAATGCTTGAAAAAGAAACACGCTGAACTGCACACTTGTTTGCAAACACTTTTAAACAAAACAGCAGTATCTCCTGTTTCCTGGCTTTCCCAAGTGCTACTCAGGCTTTTTTTCTTTTAGAGTAAGGAGAGACAATTGTGAGGAGTCAGAAAATCGTGGTTCTGGTCCTGGCTATCATATTGATAGCTGTGCAACCTTGGGCAGGGTATTCTCTGGAGTTGAAACCATCTGCAATGTCCCTTTCAGTTTCAAATGTATGACTCCACGTAAAAAAATAAATAAAACACTTGCAAACTCACTTTAAGTCTAAGCTAACAAAATAAATGTAAATGTGAAGAGGGCGGAATAATACTACATTCAGTAACTTAACACTAAAATTTTGACCACCGACACATCTTAAAATGAGACTCCTTATTTAATTGGGGAGGACTCCATTGCAGGTAGGCATCTAAAGCCTTGGATCAAATTCTCCATTTGAAACTGTATCAGGAAAACAAAGCAAAACTCTCGATAGCATAAAGGAATGCATCTTCCCTCTGTAGGGAAGGCTGCTGTAGGCCTCAGCAACGGCTGTGGCAGCGAGACAACAGAGAAGCAGAATAGTGATGCAAGTGATTCTTTTTTCTGATCTTGGGAAAAGAAATCGTGCTAGTTTATAAGATTCACATTTGCTCAGTTGCTTATGCTTTTTGCTCTACAGATGTGTTGTTCTTCAGAAGCACCTATGGCAAAATAATTCAACACTTGAACTGGGGTGAGCTCTAAATTAGCGTGAGAACCACAGCCAGCACCGTTCAGGCCAAGTTAGCCAGGGAATGCAGAGGCGGCGGGGGCGCCAGGGGTCAGGTGGGGCTGCCAGGGGAAGCCCACGTGGGCCAGGATTTAGGCAGGTCGCGCGCCAGACTACACCAGGTAGGGGGGGCCTGGACTAGCCTCAAGAGGGCACAACCTTGGAGGCCCCAAGCGCCAGGCCACGCCTTAGCTGGCGTCGCCGAGGTCACGGGCGACCGCCCCACGCTCCGGCCGGCTGCTCTGACCCTGGTCTTCCCCCGCTCCCCACTTACCAGCCGTTGACCTCATTTTGGGAGTTCACATCCACCCCGCTCTCCACCAGTTTCTGCACCTCCCGAATGTCCCCCAAGGCCGCAGCCTCCCGCAGCCTCTCTTGCTGCTCCTTCTGCTGTAGGAGAGCGCTCATCTTCCCCTCGGCCCCAGGCCCCTGCCCGCGCCGCCCCGGGCTTGTCAGCGCCGCCGACGCCTGGGCCCGCTCCGGGCCATGGGGATAGAGCGCGGGGCTCGCCCGCCCTGCTCTCGCTGTCGCCCGCCGCTCCCCTGTTGCTGCCGGCCCGCAGGCCCAAGCCTCCTCCCTGGCCGCGCCTCCCGCAGGCCGGCTCCGGGGGACCCTATTCAGAGTGACAACCCTGACCCAGATATTTTCCGTTCCTACCCTCAGTCCGGACGCCCGGGGCCGGCTGTTTATGTAACTGCTGCACAATACGATCCGCCGTGATTCATGGACTATTTTTAGACCTCCCCATCCCACAGCGTCAAGGGAGGACAGACACATGGAAAGAAAAGAAAGCATATCTGAGAGCCAGAAAAGCCTCTGGCGCAGGCTGTTTACCAGGCATCAAAAATAATTGGTGGGGTTTTTTTTCCTTCCAGTTCGTTTGGCTCTTTTTCCTTATCGGAGCCAGCCTTTGCCCAGCAGGATGGGGAAATGAGCTGAAAACCATCCTACTCTTATATGCCCATTATTGCAGAGATACATTACACTGTCCTTTTTCTTTTGACAGGGCTTGGACCATTCAATTCGAATAAATATTTCCATGGCCGTTGTTTTACATCTCATTTCTTCTAACAGGGATTTCTTCTAACTTGGCTTTCAAGGGGAAATATTATTATTGTGCCTCGAGTCTTTAAACTGTAATCTATTACTGCTTATAAATCAAAATTAATGACTCTTCATGAAGGTCACGTAAAGAAAAAAGAAAACACCAAAGAGGCTTTTTGGAGTTGTCCCGGTCCTGGTGGCAGGATCTCCAGGGGGAACTGTAGTGTGGATATAAACAGCATTTCGCCTCTTTGCCTAGACAGTCTAGTGAGGTTCAGAGTCTGGTTGGCACTGAAAAAAAAAGAAAATATTGTTTTGCTGAGCTCAGGTGCCTCTGAGAGATTTTCCAATGTGGCACAGAATGGAACTTGCAGATGGGGTCAGGAGGATTAAGGAAATAGCCCTGCAGTGAAAAGGAGGAAGGCCTGAACAAAGAGAGGAGATGAAATTGGAAGGGACAAATCTAGGCCTGGAGTTTTCGTTTCCCTCTCTTGGGGCTGCCCAGGTTCTGCACGGCAAGCATTTTTCTTGCTACTGTTTAAAAAAGCCAACATATCTCTGTTTATTACGACTGAGTAATCCACATAGTATGCAGTGCACACCAGGTGGTGCTGAATATAAACTCACTGCAAACGTCAATTGACCCCCAGGGCAAATTGAAACTCTGAGCTTACATTTTTCTTTGTCCATCAATTTCAATATTAGTTCTCAGACTCAGCATGGTAGTTCACGTGCATGAGACTGAAATTGGGTCCTTTAACACAATTTGAATGATATGGAAGTTGGTAGTAGCCTCTTTAAAAAAAAAAAAAAAGCAGTGTTAAAAAATTGGTCGTGACTGCACTCGAAAGAAAGCCTGTGAGTTCTTGTTATAAGAATTTGTCTGTCAAATTTCCCTTCCTTAAAAGGATACTAGAATGTGCCCTCCAATAATTGTTGAATCAGTGAATGTTAGTATCTTCTTAAATTCATCCTCTACTTAGCTCTGACTCCATTTTTTGTTTGTTATTCTCACATATCAAAACAAAAACAAAAGCAAAAACTTTCTCTACAAACAAAATCTCTAATCTTGGCCATAACTGAATGCAAGCCAATGGCTATTCTATTGCTTCCATTTATTCGTATTTTGTCTTATCTCTAGGGAATTATCCAATTCACTGGGTTCATTAATCAGGCACCTTTTGCTGGGCATTGATCTAGTCACAGGAGATGCTGCTGTAAACAAATCAGAGTCCCTGACTTTAAAGAACACACAATCTGGCGGGGGGTAGGACACAAAAAACAGAATGTGATGAATATTACAATGGAAACAGTACCGCATACGGCATAGTGGTTGTGAGCAAGGAGATTTAAACCAGATTGCCTTTGTTTGTATGCCAGCTTTGCCTTTCATATAATCTTGGATGAATTACTTAATCTTTCTCTGCCTCAAATTCTATATCTGCAAAATAGGGATGATAATAATAGCACCTATTTTGCAGGACTGTTCTATGGGTCGAATGAATGAATATGTGTAAGCCCTTACATTGGGAACACTTAATGGCTTGTAGGTATGTTCCAACAAATTAAGTCAAGGAAGAGTCCCTGACAGGATGGAAAGGTGATAGTGGTCAGAAAACAAAGATAGTACCCATGTTTCTGGCCAGGCAGATGATGCTGCCATTTACTGAGATTGGAACAAAGAACGAAGAGAAGGTCTTAAGGATAGTGATGGGTTCACTTTTGAATCTGTTGAATTGAGCTTTCTGAAGACCTTCAATTACTACTGTTATCAACACATTGCTAGGCACTATGCTAAGTGCTATACATGAATTATCTATGGATTATCTTATTTAGTACCCACAACAAGCCCATAATTATCATTATCATTATTATCTGAAGCACAGAGAGGTAAGTAACTTGCCCAATGCCATGCAGCTTAGTGAGGGAGGGAGGCTTTTTTAAAAATTTAATTTAATTTAATTTTTATTGATTGATTTGAGAGAAAGAAAGAGAGAGAAGCACCAATTTGTCATTCCACTTATTTATCCATTCACTGATTGCTTCTTGTAGGTGCCCCGGCTGTAGATCAAGCCTGCAACCTTGCATATCAGGACGATGCTCTAACCAACTAAGCTTCCCAGTCAAGGCAGGAAGCAAGGCTTTGAACTCAAGCAGTTAGACTCCAGAGCCTGTGCTTTCCTTTCTGATTTCCATTTAAGTGGAGATGCCCAGTAAGCAGTTGTGTATATGGGTGCGACCTTTAAGAAGGAGTTCTGGGCTGGCGATTTGGATTTGGCTGTCATCAGCAAAAGGTGCTAGGTGAAGTCATGGGAATGGAAGAGGTGGCCCCAAGACAGTGTATTGAGTACTGAGAGAAGACAGCCAAAAATAGAACCCTGAAGAATACCCAACATTTTAATGATGGACAGAAAAGGAGAAATCCTCAAATGGGACTGAAGAGGAGCAGTTGGAGTAGTACAAGGAAAAGCAAAGAAGTGGGAGGGGTTGGAGAAAGGAGGGTGATCCACAGGGTCAAATGCTGCAGCAAAGACAAGAAAGAAAGGACTAAAAAGTATAGGATGGATTTTTCCACAGGGAAATTGCTGGTGACCTTGGAAAGAAAATTTGCTATGGAGTGGTAGGGATAGCAGCCAGAAAATCAGTAGGGTTAGGAATGAACCGGAGCTACCTCCTACATATTATATACTGTGTGGGAATCTGGGTATACAAGGATGAATGAGAAATGATACGTGACCTAAAGGAACTTTTGCCTAGTTCCGTAGGCTAAAAGTCCAAGATCCAGATGTCAGCAGGTTTCCCCTGAGCCCTCTCTCCTCGCTTTGCATATAGTTATCTCCTTGCTGCACCCTCACAGGGTCTTTCCTCTTTGTTACTCATCCCTGGTTTCTCTCTGTGTGTCCAAATTTCCTCTAAGGACACCGCTTAGATTGGATTGGGGCCCACTCTAAATGCCTCATTTTAACTTAACCACCTCTCAAAAGGCCCTGTCTCAAAACAGAGTCACATTCTGAAGTATTGGGGATGAGGCCTGGAATTCCTTCCTGTCCACTTTCTTGGCTGGAGCCGTATCATCTTTTAGGTCTTTTTTTTTTCCTTTTTTTAAAAAAATACCGTATTTATTTATTTTCAGAGAGAGGGGAAGGGAAGGAGAAAGAGTGGGAGAGAAACATCAATGTGTGGCTGCCTTTCTTGCGTCCCCCACTGGGAACCCAGCCCACAACCCAGGCATGTGCCTGGACCAGAAACAGAACTGGCGACCCTTTGCTTCACAGGTCCGAGCTCTATCCACTGAGCTACACCAGCCAGGGCCATCTTTTAGGTCTTATGTCATTTCCACAGAGAGGCTTCTCATTTACTCTTTGAAAAAGTCCTGCTTTTGCCCTTCATCATAATAGCTAATGATTAAATGGACTCAAAATGTGTTGGGCCTGTTCTTCATGCCTTACATTATATCATTTAATATTTACAATAACAATAACTTCACATGTGTAGGAGATTATTATTATTATAAGCCCCATTTTGCTGTCAGAGAAAGAAAGAATGGCAGAGCTGGGATTACTAACCCAGGGGATCTGGGTGTAGCATCCATACCCTTACCACGATTTATATTGACATATTTGATTTTATTTCCTTAGTGACTGTCTCCCTCACTAATCCTCAAGGTCTGCAGGAGCAAGGACTGCGTCTGAAAAATTCAAAGCTTAGCATCAAGCTTCAGGAGCTTACCTGGCACTTGCTAAGTACTCAGGTAATTGTTGAATAAATGAATCAATATATATATTTTTAATTCGAGACTGGGAGGCATAAGGTACAGGACTGAATCCTCATACTCTGCATGACTGTAGAAACTGCCTTATGGTAGCCTTGATTTCCCATCCGGTGAATCACAGGAATCTGGGTGGGAAGACCAAGCCAGGCAGAAGACACTCTGGAGCAGTCTAGTAAAAGGGAGCCTGGCCCTGGCCCAGTAGTTCAATTGGTTCAAGCATGTGTCAATATGTCAAGGTTGCGGGTTGGGTCCCAGTCAGGGCACATACAAGAATCAACCAATGAATACATACAAAAGTGGAACAACATATGGGTTTCTCTCCCTCTCTCTAAAATCAATTTTAAAAAAATGGACTTTGAACATGGAATGAGTTTCTTCCACTGGAAGATGGCATGAAGTGTCCTGAGTGGGACAAAGGGATACACCACTCCTTCCTCCATTTTGGAGCGGTGTCGGAGCTTCAGGACCTAGCCTCCTATTTCTCCTTGTGAAAGAGCTCGCGAAGACCCTTGCTCGGGAGGGCTGAGTTGCCTGCTGCTTAGCCTTTAGTTCCCCTTTGCTCGGCGTAGGGCGGTGCCACTAGCCAGGGGCGGAGCGCGGCCAGGCCGGCAGGCCCCGCCCCTGGGCCGGCGGAAGTGGGCTCGACCTCGCCTTCCAGTCTTGGGCGTGCCCCGTGGGCGCACGCGCGTGCACGGCATGCTGGGTAAGCGCCCGCGCAGCGGCCATTTTGTCTTATCGGCTCCTTTTTAGAGGAGGCTTTTTCGGCCCGCGAGCCGGCCGAAGAGGTTGGCGACAGTGTCGCCGGTGTTTTTTTCGGCGGGTGCCGGGGCTGGTGGGAATAGCCGCCCGAGAGAAGCACCATGATTTCGGCAGCGCAGTTGTTGGATGAGTTAATGGGCCGGGACCGAAACCTCGCCCCGGATGAGAAGCGCAGCAACGTGCGGTGGGACCACGAGAGCGTAAGTCCCGCGGGCCTTGGGCCTGTGCCCGGGCGCCGTGGGGGAGGGGAGCGGCGCGGGCTTGGGCCCGCCTTGCCCGCTGCGCGACTTGGTGCCAGGGCCAGGATCGAGACGCTGTGGAGTGTCTGATCCCCGTGGCCGGCGGGACTCGGGAGCATGGCCGGGGAGGGAGGAGTCCGCCGTATCCCGGTATAAGGGATGATTTGTTTTTGTTTTAGAATCGAGGAAGCATAGAGGGCCCTTAGCAGAAAGAACCTTAATGAGGCAGGCAGGGAAACGCGAGAAAGAAAGGAGTGTTTTATTATGTCCGACGCTCCAGAGTTTTCACCTTAAAATCAAGTAGGGAAAAGGACACATTTTTCCGTTATTTGGGTTGAGCGTCGTATTCAGACCGAAAATTTTGGCTAGGATTAGTGGTAAAAGTCGTGGCAGTATATCATTTCAGTAATGGCCCAGTTTCTGAACGGACGCTTATATGGGGAAATAAGTCTTTTTGTAGAGTTTATACCTCATGATTTACAAGTATTGTTTGATAGCAGTACGTTCTAGTAAGCCCTTCATGTAGATGGTTGTCAAGGCTTTTTTCACAAAAACTTACTTGGTTCTCTTAACCCTGTGAGTAAGGGTAAATATTACAATCCCAGTTTTACAGACGAGGCTTCAGAGGCTCACCAAGATCTGTGGGCAAGTTATAGTGGCGAAGCTGAATCTTTGATCCTGTTCACTTTCAACAACTCTGCAATTGGTTCTCTGAAAATACCGTAACACATTTCAGGTGTTTTGAACCTGCAGCGTAACGTTTATTTTAGGTCTTAACCTTACTTGGCTTGCGGTTATAATCAAACAACATGGTAATTTAAAGGCAGTTGTTAATCAAAACATGGAGGAATAGTTAAACAAATAAACATTTTATAAAAAATTAGTTGCTTTCTTTTTAAACATAGGCTTTGGTCAGAGTAAAATCTTTTTTGCAATGCATGAAAACAGGATAGTGCTACAAGAGTCCTTTCAGCGCATTAAAAGATAAGTGTTGTGTTTAAAGTAATTGGGATGCTACCTGACTCCAAAGTCGTATGAAGAATTACGGTAGAATTCATTGAGTGGGGTCAGATTCACATAATTTGGCATTGACCTCAATTTGGAAAAGTTTGTAGATTTTTAATATTTCCGGTCCTCCCCTCATTTGTCAAAATAGGAGACAGTAATTTTGTTGCTTGTCTTGACCTTCTTTTTTGTAGACATTTCTTTGTCACAATGAAGTAACTTTTTGTTCCATTGAACTCGGTAATCTTTTCACCTAAGGTCTGTCAAAAAAAGAACATTATGATTTAATTGTACAAATAGGACATTGACCAATTTGAATCAAAGAGAAAATTGCTTTTGACTGCCTCATCAACTGGAGCAGCCCATGCCTGTGCCTCCTTGGTTTTTTGAACATGTGTTGTGGAGAAACTGTTTTCCTGGTGGTATTTACTGCCACATTGCAATATGTGTTATGGGTTTATAACATTAGCAGTGAGGCTCTCAGACTAGCAGTTAGGTTTTATGTCATCTCAGCTGTAATAAATCTGCTTTTCTTTCAGTTTTAGTGCTGCTCCCAGATTTAAACTTCCAATGCTTGTCACCAAAAAATTTTATGCCTTTAATGACAGATTGCACTTCATTTTAGATTCAGGGATTTAAAAACGTCAATTACTGGTATTTCAGATTCAGGGCTGCAGGGGAAGGGTTGGCAACGACTAGGAACAAAGTACATGGCCTCTTATTTAAATAAGTCCAAATTACTGTAGGTTATAATAAGTTGGGGAAGTACGTGGAGTCCCTTCCGGGTCATTTCCGTATTTTATGCTGTTGGCAATTAGTGCTGAAATCTTGGGTAATGGACAGCCCCAGTATATATTGTGACCTGATACTTGAAAATATTTTTGTATCCATTTGCATCTGAAATTTTTTCTATGCAAGACTTGCACTAGTTAGGAAAAGCAATTTCAGTGGGGTGGGGTTTTTTTGTTTAACAGTTGAAATGGAAACTTTAGTGTTAATGTAGTTCCAGGGCATCTGTATCTGACTTGTGGAATTTGTTTTAAAATGCAGATTGTGCACCTCACCCTGTCCCCATTCTAATTCAGTACGGCTGGGGGAAGGCCTTAGAAATCTGCACATTTTAAAATGGACGCTTATTTGTTCTACTGCTTCCTGACCCACCTCTTAGTCCTGGGTTCTTAGTTTTGAGTAGCTGCACTTGGAAAGCTCATTTTTAAGTGAAGGGTGTATATGTGATACAGATTGTTGACTTTTCATTTGTTTATAATGATGCATATATAAACCACTATCAAAGTTGAATCTTGGAAAGTACCTTTCTGAGGTTAGTATTGACAGGCATTTCCAACCTCTTTGCAGATTGCTCTGAATCTGACAGAAAGTGGTGAATTTCAGCTGAAGTGAAATGTTCCAAGGGTTCAATTCAGTGGCACACCTTCCTGCCTCCTTTGTTAATATTTTACTCCTTGAGATTATTAGTATGTTGCATTAAACAGTTTGTTTTGCTTTATTAAGTCCTAACCAACCACAACAATGAGAAAAGCATATGATTTTAACTGCCTAGTGTGAGCACCTTTCAGTTAGTGTCCACGTGAGAAAATTTCAGCGTTTGCCAGAGAAGGCGCTAGAAGCTTGTTACCCATCTAAATTGTAGTTCAAATTGAGGTTTTTACATTGTAGATCTCAGCCCAAACGTGAAATTATGTAACTGTTGGCTTAACTCTGATTATAATAATACCTAAAATGAGATTTATTTTATCATTTATCACATTCAGGTATGCTTTCTGTTCACTGGAAATTTAATGATTTATGAAGGGAATGGAATTAAACGTTCTTTTCTGAAATCCTCAGAATATTAGCAAATGTTGTCATCGACACTGAAGTTATTTAGAAAAGAAAAAACATCGCTTCTCATCCTTTTGGCTAAGATCAAGTGTAGAAAAGAAAAAAACAGTTAAGACTTCTCTCTCCACATTTTCACTTTTGAACTTTTAAGTATTTTACTGATTTTTCATTCAGTCCCCAGATGTTCTTTCTGTTGGAAATGTAGGTATTTCCTGCCCTGTCCTAGAATACATGGTGACTGTCCGAAGTGCCAGCCGGCAGTGTTAATATGTGTATTTAACTGCTGTTTGCTTTCTCTCCCCAAAATATAAACAAGAAGTAGGGTGAAGGTATAATGAACTTTCCATGTACTCACACCCAGTACAACTTTATCAGCACATGGCCAATGTTATTTTCTCTATATTCCCTGCTCCTTCCATTATTGGGAAGAATTCTATCACTTAGACCTTAAGTGACATCATTGTATATTTCTAAAATGCAAATACTAAAAAAAAAACCCCACAGTACTATTATCACAGTGAAAATATTGAGGTTTTCCCTTAATATTTGATTGCTTTAGCAGAAGTGTGTGTGTACCTAATTATCATTAGACTTGATTTCTTTACAAGGGAAAAAAGTAGCTTAAGTTAGTAATGTAGTGCTTTTATTTTGTGAAATATGAAGGAGTGAATGTGGTTTTATAGCATGATGTGGTGGTAAGCGCCACAGTGGGAAAAAGGTGTATGAGGTGCACCTGATCTAGACTGGGGTACTATGGAAAGGCCTCTTAAAGTGACCCTCAAATACTGGGGCCTAAAAGATTAGTAGGAATTAGCCTGAGGGAATGGTAGAGAAGATGGCTGTTACTAGAGGCTAAAGAAAATCAAATCAGCCCTGGCTCAGTGGATTGAGTGCGGGCCTGCGAACCAAAGAAGCTCGGTTTGATTCCCAGTCAGGGCACATGCCTGGGTTGCGCGGGCCAGTTCCCAGCGGGGAACGCACGAGAGGCAACCATTCATTGATATTTCTCTCCTTCTCTCCTTCCCTTCCCCTCTAAAGATGAATAAATAAAATCTTTAAAAAAGAAAAGAAAATCAAATCGTAGGCCTGATAAAGGTGGTGTTATAGCTGGGGCCCTTGTTTGTTTTCATTGAAGGAGGGGGGCATGTGGATAGATGGGCAGGTGTATGGTTTTGAATGTTTTTTTAAATTTCGCTAAAAGTTGGGACGCAACTACATTGGGAAACAATTGAAGGTTTCTAAGCAGCAGAGAGATTTTTACTGCTCAGAGAGATTTTTACTTTCCGGCTACTGTGGAAAATGTGTTAAAATTTTACCAAAAGTTTGTGGAGGAGATGAACAGACTGACCTGTGATTGCAGAGGTGTGTGTGCTAGAGGGCACGGAAATGAATGACTGTAGAATGCGCCATCGTGTCGTAGCTAAGAGAGGTGACTGGGGGTTACCGAGGACTGAGTGTTTTTGTTATGAATTCTTACATTACAGTTTTTCTCTTCTGTATTTTATCTTTTTTAAAAAATCAGCTCTTTTAACTAAAGAAGAAACGTTTGTTTCTAGCCTGTTGTAGTCTGTTAAATCAGCACTTTCAACCTTTTTCATCTTATGGCACACATAAACTAATTGCTAAAATTCTGTGGCACTTGGCACACCCAAAAATATATTTTTTGCTGATCTGACCAGACAGCGTGTTGGCTATTGTCATTTTTATTTGACAGTCTAAAGGAAAAGCCGTCAGCCCCTGACTAAATAAATAGTCAGGTATTAAATATATATATAATTATGTTTAAGTATAATTTCTGAAAAGATTTTATTTATCTTTTAGAGGGGAAGGAGAGAGGGAGAGAAGTATCAATGTATGGTTGCCTCTCGTGCATCCCCTGCTGGGAACTGGCCTGCAACCCAGGCGTGTGCCCTGACTGGGAATCGAACCGCGGTGGTTTGGTTCGCAGGCCCGCGCTCAATCCACTGAGCTATGCCAGCCAGGGCTAATTATATTTTTTAAAAAATTCTTGTGTCACACTGGTTGGAAATCGCTGAGTTAAACTACTAATGGTGCACGTGACTAAAGATTACAGAGGGAAAGGTAATCCTTTTTTCCCATTAGTAAAGTTTCCGGGATTCCTGGATTTTAAATGAAAAAATATATATGACAGTTTAAGTTCCTATCATCAAAATACTAGGTTGACTGTTGGCAACATGGTAGGTTTGTCTCTTTGACTTAATTTTATGGGCATCCTCACTGATCTTAGGGGGACAGGGTGGGGGAGAAAGAGAAATGTGGATATGAGAGAGAAACACGGGCTGGTTGCCTCTCTTATATGCCCCAACCTGGGATTGAACAGCAGCCTAGTATGCTCCCCACACATGCAGCCTTTGTGTTTACAGGCCCACGCTCTGAATAGTGAGCCACCCGGCCAGGGCCCACCATGATACATTTAAAATGGGGGTAGATCACCAAAACCAAATTGAATAATAAGTTATCTTATGACCGGTTATAAAGTGGAACTTGTTATCTAGTGAAACCAATTACTTAATGAGGTTATTAGTAACTTAGGATACTAAAAGAAGCTCTTTAAGTTACCCACAGGATTTTAGCTAGGAACCTGTACTTGGAGGTGTTTGTAAAGACATCCATATGTGGTTTAATGATTTGAGGGTTTTACTATTTATAAATAATGTATAGCTGACCTGACCATTGGGGTGAAAAACTAACTAGGCATTCAACTGGCTTGGGGAAATGAGTTTAGTAAAATAATACAGACAGCATTGAAAATACTTGGTTAGCTCAGGGAGAAATATACTGCTTACTGTTGGAATCAGTTAGGAATAGGAAGACAGAAATATTCTTAGTGTACTTTTGTTATTGGAAGTGGTCTAAATTGATGACCAGAACTGATAGTGCCTTAAAGAAGTAAATACAAAAATATAGGGCTGTTTTTATGAAGGTGTAAGTTTTAGCTAACATTCTCTTATTAATGTATTTGGAATTGCTTTTACTATTCTGTTTTCCTTCTGAGTTTAGAACCATTAAAATTATTTATGAAAGCAAACACGCTTGCTTGCTATAAAAGGTTAAAATTAAAAATAGAAGTAAATAGTGAAAGTCATCCTGGCCTCCCATCCCCATAGCCAAATCCTTGAAAAAAAATAAAAATTGGTGTGTTTTCTGATCTTTCCTAATAATTTACAGACACATATATTGCACCTGTAAGTGAAAGTTGTCATAGGTACACTAATATATTTAAGAACTTTGAATTGTTCTGTGGAATCTTTTGGTTGGATAGAAATCTACCTTAGTTTAATTAACTGTTTCCTGGTGGATATGTAGATTATGTCTAACCCTTTTACCATTACCAACCAAGCTGAAGTGAGTATTCTGATACATACAGCTGAGTCACTTGTAGGATAGATTCCTAGAGAAGAGAATTACTAAGTTAAACGCACATTTTATGCTTTGGTGGATGCTCCCAAATTGTCCCACAGCCCTCTGTTGTTGTGTGGAATGTCATTTTCCCAACGCTATCTAATGTCAGATATGTTTTAATTTTTTATTTGACTTTGTTTAATATGGGGAAAATTTACAATTTAATTTTTCTAGTCAGAGTTCCAAGATTGACTGTATCTCTGCATTCTGTTAACTGGTAGTGAATTTACTAAAGTATGCTTTTGGGATTGACCTCTTCTCTCACTGGTGTTGCCTTAAATTTATCAAGAGGATATTAAGTCAGGAAAATTCTGCTCCCCAACCAGTACCTTTGGGTGTCAGATCGTAAAGTCTTGCTGAATGAAAGATTGTATTAATATTTTTAGTTAAATATCCTCAATCCCTGGGGAGGGTGAAAAGAAGCAGTCTAAGTAGCTACAGTTTATTGGATAGAAATTTACAAATACTTTGATGTGCCATTACATTATAGCAGTATCATGAGGAGAGTTGGAATGAAAATATGGAAATAGCACAGAGAACTGTGTTAAGAAAATGGGTTCTAATTTAGATTCTGTAAGTAGCTACATTCTTTCAGGGCAGGTTATGTGATTTGGTCTCAGTTTTCTTGTTTCAAACTGGGTGATTAGGTTAAATTATAGGTAGCACTTGCTTAGCTACCTATAATTTAGGTTATATGTAGAGTTCCCAGGCTGGTCTACATAGTGCCTAAAAACTTTTTTTTTAGTGTTGGGGTAGTATTTTAAAAATCAGACTAACTTGCCTGTTTCTCCAAGTTTAACATACATAGTTAATTTTTTTCTAAAGATTTTATTTATTTTTAGAGAGAGGAGGAGGGAGAAAGAGAGGGAGAGAAACATCAGTGTGTGGTTGCCTCTCATTCACCCCCTACTGGGGACCTGGCCTGCAACCCAGGCATGTGCCCTGACTGGGAATCGAACCAGTGACCTTTTGGTTCTCAGGCTGGCACTCAATCCAGTGAGCCACACCAGCCAGGGCTAATTGTCTTTATGACCTTAGTTTTTCTGGACACGGCTTATGGAACCATGTTGCTTCAAACAAGTATAAAACCAACTGACCTTTGAGACCGAAAAAGCAGAACATCTATTTCTAAGTGTCTGGAAAGAATTTTCAATCTTAAATTTAACATACCTTTTCTTTTTATGTGTCATGGTTGTACACTGATAATTCATCCAGGAACAATGACGTTATTAGGGAATTATTTATAACAATGAAGGGAGTTATTTTTTATTTTTGCTTACCAGGTTTTGGTTTTCAGAGTTACAGAATTAAATACAGGATAGTATTAGAATACAGTTGAAGGAGTTACAAAAGCACCACTGGGAGAGAATTAAAAGTTGCTTTCATGTTAAGTTCCTATACCAGAAGAGCCCATCAAGAGTCATTCGGTAGCTCCTGTCTGGTGTGGCTCAGTGGATTGAGCACTGGCCAGCAGGCAACTTGATTCCGGGTCAGGGCACATATATGGGTTTCGGGCCAAGTCCCCAGTTGGGGACATGTGAGAGGCAAACTAGTCGATGTTTCTCTTGCACATTGATGTTTCTCTCCTTTTTTTCCTCCCTCCTTTTCCCTTTCTCTAAAAAATATATTTTAAAGAGTCACTAGGCTTGGCTGTTGTGGCTTGGTTGGAACATCTTTCCCAAAAATGGAAAGGTTGCAAGTTTGGTTCCTGGTAGGGGCACATACCTAGGTTGCAGGTTTGATCTCCTAGTTCAGGCACCTATGGAAGGCAACCAATCAGTGCTTTTCTCTTGCATCTTTTTTCCCTCCTCTATCTCTAAATGCAATGAAAATATGTCCTTGAGTGAGGGTTTTTTTTTTTTTAAGTCACTCAGTAAAGTGCTGGTATATATGAAAATAACCAATACATTTTAGGACAGGTTACAGGATCTCGCAAGTGAAAAGACGGAACCAGGTTGCTTTAAATGAGTATTACTTGTAATTTAAACAGTGATTCCCAAATCCTAATCTGTAAATTGATTCTGGTCTTTAACATAATGTCAGAACGCTAAGAACAGTGTTGTTATTTTTTTTTTAAGTAAAAAAGTCAATATTTCATATTTTCTTCCCATATTTGTTGTTGCTGTTGAGGGGGGTGGTTAGTGATTTTAAAAGCTGGTGACTCTGTCAGTCTTGCCTGTCTCTTACTGAAATGCAGGAGTCTGAGAGTCACTGATTGACCTAATGTGGTCTCACACATGAATTGCGCTTACGTGTACTTGGTTGAAAGATGAAGGTCCAGAAATGAGAAAATAGTTATTTCGCACCTTTCCCAATATAGTTTTAAAACTGAACAATTTTAAAAGTTTAAGTACCTTTGTTTTTCTTTACTAGGTTTGTAAATATTATCTGTGTGGTTTTTGTCCTGCGGAATTGTTCACAAACACTCGTTCAGATCTTGGTAAGTGAATTTTCTGTGTAACTTATCGAATTTGTGACTTTAAGAAACTGGTACTTTATAATTTTGAAAAGCTTTCTCTTAAAAGATTTGTTGACAAATTAGTTTCTTTCCTGGCTTAGAATTTTGAATGTACTAGTAAATGTGAGTTTAGTTAAATATACATGTCCATTTACATTCCCTCCTAAATCCCCTCCACTAAAATGAAAATTTAAAAACAAAAAAAAGGTGTGTATGGAAGAGGAGATAACATTAGAGATGTCAACAAATTTTTGGAAGATGACAAGTGGATGGAAGAGTAGCAGCAGACTCAACAGAGCAGAGCAACCTGTACCCTAAAAGCCTACAGAATGGGATGTTAAACAGAAGCAAGTGTTTTTGATCAGCAGAACCCTGGACAGGCTCGAAATTTGGAGGCATCAAGGTACCATAGAAGGCAGTTGAGTCATGGGGCAAAATGACAGATTAGTTAAGGGTTTCTTAACCTTGACATTTGACATTTTGAGCTGGGTAATTTTCTTGTTTTAGGGGTCTGTCCTGTGTTTTGTAGGCTGTTTAGCAGCATCCCTCTAGCCACTAGATGCCAGTAGTACTCCCCCCACCCCCAGTTGCGATAGCCAGAAATGCCTCTAGGCATTGCCACATGCCCGGGGAAGGGGGTGTGCATAATTCCTCTCTGTTGAGGACCAGTAGTTTAGGCGACCTGACTCTTAAACCTGTGCATGTGGTGATTCTGTTTCTCTCACCCCTGTACCCCAGGAAACTAGAGGGTTACTTTCTGGAGAATCAGACTAATGAACCACAGAATGTAAAAAAAAAAAAAAAAGAGTGACTGTGCTCCCAAAGGTGGTACATAACTAGTATTACTTTAGAATCATAAAAGAGAAGTTAATTCATAAAGCACAATGCTTGCCCTAGAGCATTAGGAACTCAGTAGGGCATTAGGGCTGGAGGAGTCTAGATACTGGGATTCAGGACACAGCACAGGGCAGTAAAGAGTAAAATGAGACTGTAAGAGATTAATTGAGTCTATATTCTTAATAGTGGGGTTTTCCCATTCCCTCCTCTGCCCTGTTCCTAGAAGGATACAGCCAGATGTTTTTCCCCAGGCAGAAGAGAAGAGGATTCTTTAGAGAAAGTGAACAGTTCCAGAGAAGTGATCTACAGGTACTGGCCCTTGGGGAGTCTCCTAAAAGAAAGTCTTGCTGCCTCATTTTCCAGTAGTAAAGCGCGTACTCTGCACATCAGCTTCCAGTCAGATTGTGGAAGCGTTTGCCAGCCAAGGACACGAATCAGACATTTGAAGAAAACCTTCAACATGAAAGATTAACCAAAACCAACAGTAAAAAAAAATGTAGTGGATTAGAGATAATGGGATAAGCAGAAGAAAAGTTTTAACTAAATTTAGTATCAGAAATAAAAGAAGATAACAGGAAGAATAGGATGTTATATAAAAATGGAACTTTTGAAAAACCAAAAAGAGCTCTTGAAATTAGAACTGGAGAAATCTGAAATGAAATCAGTGGAAAGGTTTGAGAATAAAATCTGGGAAATTTGCTGGACTGTTGGGTAATCGGACAGAAAAGATTAAAATATCGGCCTAGCACTCTTGATAGCTGAATAAGAGTCTAGACAGAAAACAGAAGGGGGAGACAATTGTAATTTGCAGTACTGTTAGTCTCTAGATTGGTGTGCTCTTCAAGTACTCAGCACAGTGAGTGAACAAAATCCACACCATGATACACCATTGTGAAATTTCAGAACACCCAGGGTGGGGGCGGAGCACACAGGACTGAATCAGAGTGGCCTCAGATTTGTCAGTAAACACTGGAAGCTTGAAGACTTTGGAGAAACTCCCTGAGGATTCTGAGTGGAAAATATTTTACCTAGGTTGGCTATATAGCCACACATGAAATTGGGTGTGAAAAGACAGATTTTCAGACATGCAAGGTCTCAACAAATTTACCTCCCATGAACCTTTTCTCTGGAAACTTCACCAACACATGGGCATAAACCAAGAAGGAAAAAAGCAAGAGATCCAGTAAACTATATTCAATACAGACCAGAAAAGGAATTTCTCAGGATGACAACTCTTAGCTTAGAAAATAAGCAGTCCATATTGAAGATGTCAGAAAGCTCATGGAAGAAAATGAAGCTAATTTTCTGATGTGTGTTGAATCTTTTTTTTTTTTTAAGATTTTATTTACTTATTTTTAGAGAAGGGAAGGGAGGAAGAAAGAGAGGGAGGGAAACATCAGTGTGTGGTTGCGTCTCACATATCCTCTACCAGGGACCTGGCCTGCAACCCAGGCATGTTCCCTGATGGGGAATCGAACTGGCAACCCTTCTGTTTGCAGGCTGACGCTCAATCCACTGAACCACACCAGCCAGGGCTGGGTGTTGAATCTTGAGAGAAGTTAGTATTCAGATAGTTTCTATAACTGAGTTAAAGGGTTTACAAAGAATTTGGAAGTGAATAGAAAACTATATAAATGAAAAATTCCAACAAAGTATGAAGTGTATTCAAATACGGAGAACTTATCAGTATCCAGAATAGCTAAAAGGGTTAAAATTGGTAGCCTGTTAGAGCTGGGAAGGGATGAGGCTAGGGTGCTAGTCTTGTACTGTTTGACTTCACGTGCAGGTATTCAGAACTAGTACCGTGTCAGTGGTGGTTCGGACCAGTGTTTTTGTTTTTGTCAGGTTTTTTGGGGTGGCAGTAAGGAACAATTTTCTCTTTATTCTGACTCCCTCTTTTCTTAACGTACAGTTGCTCTCCGTTATACTGATCTAGAAGACTCATTTCGTGTGCTCATTCAGGCCCATTGCTCCTTGACTTTGGTAGGCACAGTTCAGGTGTCTACATACAACCTACTCAGATGATACAATGGATCTTTTTTCTTTCTTTTTTTTTCCCCCCCTTTAAGAATGAATTTACTTTCTGGCAAAAATTGAAAAGTTAAGGTCACCAATACTTCATATACATTCATGTTTTGCATTTTTTCCTTCAGGTCCATGTGAAAAAATTCATGATGAAAATCTACGAAAACAGTAAGTTGAGGTTTTTTGGGAGGGGTGTTGGTCATTCTCCCACCCCCACCCTTTTCCTATTGGCTATTATTTGGTTTAAAGGGGACAAGGATTGAAGAAATAATTGGAATTAGTGTAAAATGAATGCCTGATAGAGGTCCTTGTTCATTAGCTGGGGTGGTAGAGAGTCACATAGTAGCTTCAGCAATGCCATGTCACGGCTGCTTTTTTCACAGCCCCTGTTTTATGAATGAGACTTGTCCAGGGTCACAGACCCACTGCAGTGGTAGAGCTGGTGTGGAAGCACCTGCATTTCCTGATTGTAAAATCTGTGCGCTTAACCAAACATAATGTTAAGTTGTATCTTCCCTGTACCAGGAGCGGGGACAGCTAGAAATTCACTTCTTAAACATCTCCTTTACCCTTTAACCTAAATGTAACTGTTCATGAGACAACTAATTAAGATAGAGTATGTGAGTTATACTGGGTAAAGATTTGGAAAAATATAATGCTTATTTATTTTCACTTTTATCAGGTATGAGAAGAGTTCCCGTTTCATGAAAGTTGGCTACGAGAGAGATTTTCTGAGATACTTGCAGAGCTTACTTGCAGAAGTGGAACGTAGAATTAGACGAGGCCATGCTCGTTTGGCATTATCTCAAAACCAGCAATCCTCTGGGGTGAGTATGAAATTAATTTACAGTCTTTGTAAAGTGTCCTTGATCTCTGGAGACCTGTCTAGTATTGAAACTTGTGTTTAGATTCGTTCATTATGTGTTCTTTCAGAATGACATGAGACTTTAAAAGGCTTTTTTTTTTCTTTATTTGTAAATGTAATATTGATTTTGCCAATCATAAGATTTTTTTAATATCAGTAACTGACAATATGCAGTCAACTAATAGAAATTGAAGATAACTAAGTTGTGATTTGATATTCTAGTTATTAAATACAAATATGTACGGTTTGTGAGTTTGAATATTTTTGTTTTTTACTTTTTGATAATACGTTTTATTGTTTTAAATAGGCAGCTGGCCCAACAGGCAAAAATGAAGAAAAAATTCAGGTTCTAACAGATAAAATTGATGTACTCCTGCAACAGGTAAGAATTGTGTGCATTACTATCAGGAAATACTTGGAATAAACATTTAACCAAAGGAGAAATAAAGATGGCAAATAAACATATATAAAGGTGCTCAGTGTCCTTTAGGCAATACAAATTAAAACCACAAGGAAATATTGTACACCTGTCCAGAATAGCTAAAATTAAAAGACTGACCATGCCAGGTGTTAGTGACGATGTGGGCAGACTGGAACTATCAAACACTGCTGGGGGGATGTAAAATGGCGTCACCACTTTGGAGAAGAGCTTCTCTGTTTCTTAGAAAGTTCAAAGATACACCATGAGCCATTCCACTCCTAGATAGTTACCCAAGAAGAATGAAAACATGTTTACACAAAGAGTTGTATGAATGTGTATAGCAGCTTTATTCATAGAAGACAAAAATCCTAAATACTGGAAACAAATGTTTAATCAACAGGCGAATGGGTAAACAAAGTGTGATGTATCCTTGCAATGGGATATTACCCAGTGGTACAAAGAATTAACTACATGTAACAGTATGGGTAAATTTTAAGATAATTAGGCTGAGTGAAAGAAGCCAGGCCAGCCTCTTCCCCCAAAAGTGTGTAGTTCCACTTACATAAAATTTTAGAAAATGCAAGATAATCCATAGTGAAAATAAATAGATCAGTGGTTGCTTGGGGAGAGGTACTACAGAGCCATGGGGAAACTTTTTGGGGTGATGGATGTTTTCATTAGATGAAGGTATTAGTTTCCAGTGTTGTGCACCTTAAAATGAGCAACTTCCTGCATGTCAAGTACACTCTCTTAATGCTATAAGAATCAAAAGGGTAAATTAAACACAAAGAGGCTTCAGTGAACGAAACCAAACAAAAAGACCCCAAATAACCACCACGCCAATGAAGCATGGTCGAGAGGGGGAGCTATCTGGCTAGTCTGGGTAGAAAAGGAGTCTTGACTGTTTTTTTTAACCTTTCCTAGATTGAAGAATTAGGATCTGAAGGAAAAGTAGAAGAAGCCCAGGGAATGATGAAATTAGTCGAACAGTTAAAAGAAGAGAGAGAATTGCTTAGGTCCACAACATCGGTGAGTAGCATCCTCATTTTGATTTACCCAGGCTGCTGTGAATTACTAGGACCTAAACCTATTTGAGAACTTCCGTAAACAATTTTCTAGTTCCTTGAGTCAAGAGTCAGCAAACTTTGACTTTTTTTATTTTTAGAGAGCGGGGAGGAGAGGGAGAAAGGAAGGGGAGAGAAACATTGCTTTGTGAGAGAGAGACCCACTGGCTGCCCCTCGCATGCCCCCAGCTGTGGGACCTGGCCTGCAACCCAGGCGTGTACCCTGATCAGGAATTGAACCAGTGACGTTTGGATTCACAAGTTGGCACTCAATCCACTGAGCCATACCAGTCGGGGCCAAAATAAATATTTTAGATGTGTAAGCCACGCTGTCCTGTGGCAGCAACCCAGCTCTGTCTTTATATTATGAAAGTGCTTTAGGCAATACATAAACAAATGGTTGTGCCTTTGTATCCAATAAAACTTACTTAAAAAACAGGTGTTTAGCTGCTGGCTTGCCAACTGGTGCCTTATATCATGAGTATTCATTTGGACCTCGTATGCACCAGTCAGAATAGCTAAAATGAAAAGACTGACCGTACCAAGTATTAGTGAAGATGTGGGCAAACTGGAACTATATAAGTTTTATTTTTTTGTTATAATAAGCTACTCAGTACATATTAGTCTTCAGTATTGGTATACTTTTAAAATACCTTCTTTTTAAAAACTTTTAATTAGAGAATGTGTATGGATATTGATGGTAGAATATAATTGGTCATTGTTTTCCAACCGTTGAATAGGATATGTTCAGGCTATGCTCAGTTAGTTCCATTAATGGTTTTGAAAAACATTTTAAATATGGAGGTGATACCTTAGCCTGTTCAACCTAAGCAAGAAGTGAATTTAGACTAAAATAGGTAGCTTTCTGAAAAATAGTTTAACTTTTTCAAGGTGGTGCAGGTAATTCAGTGGTTACAGTTGAGTGACGGGGACTCGGCACTTCCTGGATGAGATGAGAAGTTGGTTACTGTTGTCCTTGCCTCTCCAAAGTTGGCCAGGTGCTGCTCGGTATTGTGGCTGGGGGGAGTGGAGGGAAGCAGTTCAGAAAATTGGAAATCTGTTTTACATGTTAAGTACTCCTTTGGGATCTGTTGTTTTTGTTTTTTGTTTTTCTTTTCTCTTCCTCAGACATTCTTATAACTGATTTATCATTTTAGACCATTGAAAGTTTTGCGGCCCAAGAAAAACAAATGGAAGTTTGTGAAGTGTGTGGAGCTTTTTTGATAGTAGGAGATGCCCAGTCCCGGGTAGATGACCATTTAATGGGAAAACAGCACATGGGCTATGCCAAAATTAAAGCTACTGTAGAAGAATTAAAAGTAAGTTTCTTTTAAACATGTATTTTAGCTATAGCTAATCCCGTATTTCGTTATGTCTAAGAATTAATTACATAGCTACAAACCTCTTACTGATATTTTGCTGGTTTGCATTCTTTGAAGCAGTGATAATTCCTATAAAATTTTGCAAGTCAGTTAGACTTCCAAAGCACTTTATTTTCTTCACTCTTTAGTGCCAGGAATTTGGGAACATTCCTGAGCCTTTAGTCGGGTAGTAATGTCTTGTGTACGTATGTGGTGTTGGTATTTCCTTTTAGGGCACAGGTGGGAAATACAAGGCCCTTGGGCCGAATCCGACCCTCCACCTTGTATTGTCCAGCCTGGCACCTTGTTTCTACCTGTGGCAGTGCCGAGCTCTCCCTTAACTGTTAAGCAGGAGTTACATTTACACAGTCCTAAAATTACATTTGGCCCTTTGAAGGCAACCGCGAGGCTGATGTGGCCCCCAGTGAAAATGAGTTTGACACCCATTTTAGGGCCTAAAATTTCGTAAATTGGTCTACAGTTCTTTGCAGTAGGTAACCATTGTTTGATGTTGTATTTAAAGGTCATAAACATAGCTCAATAAAAATTAAACTTGATTTCCTTAGGAAAAATTAAGAAAAAGAACTGAAGAACCTGATCGTGATGAGCGTTTAAAAAAGGAGAAGCAAGAACGGGAAGAAAGAGAAAAAGAGCGGGAGAGAGAAAGGGAAGAAAGAGAAAGGAAAAGACGAAGAGAGGAGGAAGAAAGAGAAAAGGAAAGGGCTCGCGACAGGGAGAGGAGAAAGAGAAGTCGTTCACGAAGTCGACACTCGAGCCGGACTTCCGACCGAAGATGCAGCAGGTCTCGGGACCATAAACGATCACGAAGTAGAGAAAGAAGGCGAAGCAGGTAGGTAGAACGCGCGACACCGTGCTTGGTGCACAGTGAGCGTGCAGTAAATTGGCGTAACTGCTGGCGTTACACCTTGCTACTTGAGATGGCCTTAACAGTCATCAAGCACTGGGGTGGGTTATGCAAGTTGAATCAGTGAACTAGTCCATCTTCAAGGCAGATTCTTTGCTGTTCTCCACCAGTCTGGCACAGTTTGATGCAGTCTCTCTCTCGCTAGGGACTGAGTGTACAGCACGGTCTTTCAAGTGCTGCTTTTCTCATTGGTCCTAAGAAGACATTCCGATCATAAGTTATTGTAGTTAAGTTTACCTACTTTTGCTTTGAACAACATCAAGCATAATTAAGAACTAAAACATCATGTAACTAATTCTTTAAAAACACAATTTAATTTTACTATTTAATTGGAGTTGTGGTTCAAAAAGGGGGTCATCAGGAGCATAATAACTATCTTTTTATTGAAGTTACAAAGATTTTCAGTTAAGATTTCTGACATAAATGTGTTTTAGTAGTAGATTGTGTTCATTTATTTGCCTTTCAAAGGGTAAGTTTTAGTTTAATCTTGCTGTTCATTCAGTGGTATATAATTCTCGATTTTTTCTTACTGTAATATTAGCTGAAATTGCTTTCCTTTTATTTCAAATTATTAAGAAGTAGAGATCGCCGAAGAAGCAGAAGCCATGATAGATCAGAAAGAAAGCACAGATCTCGCAGTCGGGACCGAAGAAGATCAAAAAGCCGGGATCGAAAGTCATACAAGCACAGGAGCAAAAGTCGGGACAGAGAACAAGATAGAAAATCCAAGGAGAAAGGTTAGTTTGTATGAGAATTTTATTTATTAAGAGACTGTTTCACACTCTTGACTTCTTACTTGTCTTTGGACATATGCAGAGTTCCATTTCAAGTTATACTCCTTTTTACTTAATAGTGAACACAGTTCAGCAGGACATGGGCATTATTTTCTCCTGCTCTGATTTGTGAGAATGACAGTTAACCTCATAGAACACGTTAGTCAGTTGATAACTGGAAGTTTTATCATCTGGATTCTTCCAAGTATTGCATTACTTTTCAGGGTTTTTAGGCTGTAGAATATGTTAGCTTGGTTATTGGTAGCATTTTTAAAAATCTGCCGAAGTGTTCCATAATAATGTATTGCAGTGTAAATGTACATTGTTGCATTGGTTCGCATGTGTAACATTCAGTAATTCTAGGTTCACAAAAGTTGAATATCTTACATATGTCTTCACCATGTTTTCTACTGAAACATCATGCTGTTTCCCCTCTGCCTTTATTCGTTGGTTTTCTGTGCACAGTAGTTGGTTTACTGTGCACTATTACTGGACTTTCTCATTTTGTCTTTGGCATGTTTTCACAAGGATATTCCCACCCTTTAACTTAGCCTTTACGGAAAGATCATTCTTTTAATCATCAGTGTCTTCTTCCTGCGTTTCCTTCAGATTCTTTGAGCATCTTTCATTTTTGTGTTAACTGGGCTGTCTGCTTTGCATGAATTTTAGGAATGAGAGAAAGGGCCTATTCCTAATTTTCTTGGCTCTGTGTCTTCCATCCTGATTTACCTATCTGTGTACGTGTTTGATCATCATCCTGATATGTGTGCTGCTGTTTGAGTTTACTGTACTGGACTTTTATGTGATAACTTGTTTATTATTTTCTTTTACGGAATTATCCTGTGGTGATTTGGGGGTTGTTGGGGGCACAGGCCTAGGTTTTTGCTAGATTGAGTTAAGAGAACTAGCAGCACAAACATTTTTTTGTCTTCTGCTTTTATTTTTTCTTAAATAACTACACTTTTAAAAGATGTTTTTCTACAACATGGAGCAAATGTTAAAAAGTAGGAAATGAATAGTTTTTAAAAACTTTCACAAGCTGTTTTATTTGCCATTTAAGTTTAGAAATTCTAAATTGATTCAAAAGGCTATAAAGGATTTACTGGTTTTTCATTAGTTTTAAGAAAGTTTCACCCAGCATTTATTGTTATTATTGTTGACACTATTACAGATATTCCCCATTTCACCCAACACTTTTGCAAAGACTTTCTAAGTAATATATTTTTTGGGTGAGGGGTCAACTCTTAAGAGGCAGATATTAATGTCAGAGAACAAATTACTTACTCTTTGAGAACTAAAGGTCTTTAAAATAGTTAAATTGGTTCTCAGGGTTGAAAGTTGTCTAGCTTTCATAGCTGCCTGCAAACAGAGTTGAGCAATGAATGCCACTGGCCTGACTGCAAAACAGCTGTGTTTGTGTAATTTCTGCATAGAGCAAAAAGAAAACGATGTCTTGAATTGCTTAGCTGTCATTCTAATCGTAATAACAACATCGTGGAATGTTAGTAACACTTAGGTAAAATAAGATGCCGTGTGTTTAGTTCATGGACAAACAGGGATTTTCCTGTTGAGATGAAGGAGAGAAGACTTGATTCAGAGAAGATTCTGCAGCAGGTCCATCCTGAAAGGCTGGGTATACTGCAACAGATTTATCTTAAATTTCGGGCTGTCTTTTAGAAGTGATGTGATGATGTATTGGCTTTTGAAAATGCCATGTAGCCACTCAGGCCCTCCCTGGTGTATAAATGACCAAAGGCCTGAACTTTGAGGCCATGTATTAGCAGCAGCAAACATTTGATAATAGCGATGAATATGAGGGAGTTCACTACTGCAGGTGCTGTGATGGAAGCACTTTTGTCTAATTCTGCAAGTGAAAAGTGGTTTCTCACACAGACCTATTTCTCGGACCACCAACCAGTTTAGGGTGCTCTCTTTGTCAAGAGAGTTTCTTTTTTTAATCCATAGCCCTAAAATCCACCACACTTGTGGATGTCCTTAGGACTATTAAGATCTACCATATTTACATAGGGCAGAAGATAAGATTATTGGACTGACTACTAGTCCTCTACGGGGCAACAAGACGACTCTTCCTCATTGAAGCTACCTGTGCACCGGAGAAGCCCATAAGGCACAAAGGGAGGACTTTCCCACCAGGTCAGTTAGAGCACACTGTACTGGCACAGTTCTCATGAGTGGACAGACAGACGTGAAGCAAGTCCTGCAGTCGGCCACTCGGGCATCGCTTTGTGCATTCCGCAAGTGTTACGGGCTGAATATGCTCCGTCACATGAGATCTTCAGTTCTTACATTCTTTGAACAAATGCCCCCATACAATGTTTTGTTTTCATTACCAGTCCTCTCCCAGTTATTAATGTTATGTCTTAACATCTTTGTCCAGATTCTGTAGAGGATTCTGCTTCTCTTAAAATGTCTGTCTTATGGACTGCTTTGCTAGACCAGCTAATCTTAACTTAGTTATAAGGAGAAAAAGGTAATTTTTCCAGAAAGTGTGTATGTAGTTTAACATTTTCTGTAGAAAGCTTTTGTTAGCAATACTTGGAACTAGAAAGGCTAGAGTATACTTGTTCTGTGTACCACTTTTTACCTCTAGTCTGAGGCTTCAGCATTCCAGAGAAAACAGTAAAAGAAAAACATCAAGCTTCACTTTTTCATTCTTTATTAGTAGCTGAGTTGAACTTTAATTTCTCCTTTTGGAAAAACAACTCTGAAATGGCCTGTATATTACTTAGCGAAGCATAAAAGTTCAGTACTCAGATTGGGATTTAAGATCCACTTTCTTTCATCGGGCTGGTCCCTCTTGGGCACTCAACTATATAGATATATAAGGAATCTTTTGCATTTAAAAAGATAGTTGGAGAAACATGCCTATTAAAAGGTCAACTTTTTTCACCTTTTGCGGTAACTATTTTTATCTTTTAACTTAATAAATTTACTTCATGTGAACACAGCCTCTGTGTACTGTCTTTCATATCTTTCCCATTGCTTTTGGATTTTTTTTTTACCCCAAATAAAATTTACTTAAAATTTTAGATTCTTGCAGTGATTTGGAGTTTCCTGTACTTTCGTTTCTTACTAGTTGGAGAGAATTTGCCCACTCTTTTACCTTTGCTTTCTCTGACTCCCCGCACCTCCATAGTTAGAGATTTGTACTCTTTAATAGGTTAACCAAACTGTTACTTGCAGTCTGTGGGAAATGATTGTCTTTTTATCTCTTCATTGTTTCACTTTTCAAAGTATTATGCATGTTTTGTATTTTACTTTAAAATCCATGATCAATGTCTTCTTTTATGGCAGAAAAGAAGGGATCTGATGATAAAAAAAGTAGTGTGAAGTCCAGTAGTCGAGAAAAACAGAGTGAAGACACAAACACTGAATCAAAGGAAAGTGATACTAAGAATGAGGTCAATGGGACCAGTGAAGACATTAAATCTGAAGGTGACACTCAGTCCAATTAAAACTGATCTGATAAGACCTCAGATCAGACAGAGGTAAGTGTATTGTTTCTCACTTTGATTAGGGCTTTTTGTTACTGTTTGACAGTGCAGCGTAAGTATGCACAGATGAAGATGGAGCTAAGCCGAGTAAGAAGACATACATCTTCTGAAGGAAAAGACAGTGTAGTCCTGCAAAACATTTTGAGGTACATTGTTTTGTCTCAGCTATTTTGTAGCAGACTCGCGCCCCGTTAGTGTGCCTCTTTGGAAATTATTGCCCACATTTGTAATGTAGTCGCCATTGAAAAGTTAATTATCCTTTTTTTTTTAGGGATTTTGCTGTCATTTCTTTCTTTTTTTTTTTTTTTTAATAAAAAGGTTGAACTGTTTTTTTTTTCTTTTTGGTATTAAGTCCATCTTGTGTTGGTACATTGGCAGAGACATATGCTTTAAAAACTTAAATATTTCTGAGGCACATGTTGGACTACTTTGTTTTAATTAAACTGCTAGTTATTTCTTTGTCAAGGATGTTTCTAGTTTTTTGCTTTATTGCCTTGCATTCTAATGCAGTTTGTTCTATAACTCGAGAGCCAGTAGCATTGGATTGATGGAAGTGTAGGGTTTATGAATTATTGCAGCTGACTACCATACCTCACACAGCGTTGGTGTTGTGAGCGGCCCATGAAAAGCCAAATTAAAAATCAAGGATTCAGTCAAACTAAGCAGGTACTCATGCCAGGTACTCCTTTCTCTACCCACATCCATGTTTGAATGCTATTGCCTGTGATCTTTACGCTTAACTGTTGTGTATCTTTTTTGTTCTTTACAAGAAGCACAGAGGGGTTTTTTGTGTATTGCGTGAAAATTTATAAATCAAATGTTAACAGAATGGAATTTTTTTTCAACTGTATGTAGGGATGCAGTGGTGCCCAGAATTAGATTTCTTTAAAGAATTTTAAATACAATAAGCACTTCATATTATTCGCCTTGTTACATTCAATGCAATTCTCAAGTCTTTAAGAGGTATGTGCTTAATATTTCCTACTGTGTAGGAGAGTTTTTCAGTCAGCCATAGGAATACAGGAATAGCCACTGGCTGATACATTTAAAGCAGCCGTGAGTAGCAAGAGTAGACTTCTTCAATGTGTGAAATAAACAAAGAATTGATGAACCATATAGAATGAATTTGGGTTTTTAAAGAACTATTAAAAGTCAGGTTTTATAAGAGTTCTTAAAACCTGTAAACTGTTCATTGTTTGGGCTAGTGGCATGGGATAGAATATTCCTAATGAAAGGAAGTACCACTTAGTTGATTTGTCGATGGCATTCCTTTTCGAGGGCAGCCATGTAAGGTGACATCTGTGTGCACATTCCCATGTGGGCACGCACACACGGGCACGTGCGTTAAGACCACGTTGATGCCTCAACAATAAAAAAGGATACAAAAAGCACTCCATGTACATGTATTGTTAGCAGTTAGAGACTGGGCCAACACTTAGTCATAAAAGCTTGCTTTTTACATGTTGTCTAATTATCATTTTTCCCCAAATTTTGCATTATAGGACTACTGTTCGAAGATTTTTGGAAGAAAACTGAAAACTGCATAAAGTGAAGACCGACATTAAAATGAGGTGAAAGAAAACTATAGTGGCATAGAAAAAGCTCAGTTAGTTGTTTGTTTGTTTGTTTTTTTATTAAAAATTAATTCAGGACTGATGTGACCTACCAGATTTCAGAACATGTGTTAATATCATATATATGCCACTGAAAACTTAGGTCATGTATCATATTTTTTTCTTTGAGACTTTTTAAGAAATATTACCTAAACATGTGGCTTGCTCAGTGTTTAATTGCAAGTTTTCATTCTTGGACTTTGAAAACGGGATTAAACGTTAGTATTTGTGTGAATCAGACTAAGTGGGGTTCCATTTTTACAACTGCTATACCTAGCCTTTGAATTTAGAAGTGAAAATAAAGTATCTCTGACTTTCTGTTACAAATCTGATTGTCTCTGTCATTGAAAAGTTTTAGTATTAATCTTTTTCTAATAAAGGTATTGACTCTGAACTAGTCCCTTGTTTTAAATATAAGAAGTACACCGTTACTAGAGGTGTTGGTGTACAGTTTACCGGCTTCTGTTTTTACAGAATTTCAACTTTAAATGTTTTTAATAATGGTGCTTCAATTTGGGGTAGTAATGATGACTAAATTTGAATTTTGCTTTTAAATAGCAAAGATGTACAGTGAAGTAGAATATATTTTTACATCCCTGAGAGATAGCTTTAGTAGAAAACTCAAAATATCCTTCTGCTGAGCACTGTGATCCTCTAGTGGGGACACAGGGATGTAGAAGAGCATCTAAGAACTTTTAACTCGTTTTTGGTCTTTAAATCCTGTACCAAGATTTCTTTTCCCCGATCTTGTCAGGTTACAAATGTATGTATTTCTATGGGATGTGTAATACGTGCAGCAAGGATGTTTTAGAAGTAAACGGATGGTTAAGCAGATGGTTTCCCCCCTTTTGTCACGTGTGACAGATGTGGTAGCGAGTTTCTGCTGAGAGCCCCCTTTGTCAAGATGTGTAAAGTGTTATCTCCAGCTCCATACATCATAGCAGTGCTTTGTAATTTATAGTTTTCAAATATCGCCATCAGTGTATGTGGGTGAAGAAATGGAGTAAGCGGGTTAAATGACTTACCCAAGGCCGTCTGGCTCCTTGTGGGAGCCCGCACAGGAATCTGGGCCTCTGCCTGGTCGCCGCTTCACTGCTCTGCCGCCGCATCCGTTCAGTAGGCGTAGGGAGCTGCTCCGGGATTTGCTAAAATGCTCTCCACCAAACATTGGAAGACAACGAAGCTGCCGGTTCAGAGGCTCTGTGAGGTACTCCTCTGAGGGCAGTGCTTGTCGCTGAAGCTGAAGATGGAGAAACAGTCTGACACAGTCAGCCACCTCCCACGCATTGCTTTGTGTAGTTTGACAGAATCGTGGTTGTAGGGATAAAGAATTTAAAGTGATAACTTACCCTATTCTGTTACTAATTTTTAAGAAAAACAGAAGTTTACTGAAGTATTAAGGTAGTAAAACACCAGATTTATTCTGTTCTGCCTAATCTGGAATTACTAGCTAACTTATTTGAATGATGTAGACAGTAAATCAGTTCATGAAAAGTCTTCATCTCTACAAACACTTAGATCAATATTGACGTTATGTGGGATTCGAGGGGGAGGCCTGGTTCCTTAAAGCCCCATGGTTTATGTCTAGTCTTAGTTGTGGAGATCTAGAAGTTGGGTCGCCCCCAACACCCAAAGTTTACCAGGCTCAAGAGGAAATGATTCTTAGTAATCAAATGCACGAGAATCCCATATAGAGAGGCTCTGTGTAAAAAATACACATTTCTGCCTCACAGACCTGAAAGCTGTTAGTTGGTTAATTCGTATTTCCTTTTTGAAAAGGCTTTAAGGGGAGCCAATTTTTGTTAATGAGAAGACTACTTGATAAGATTGGAATCAAAACAGTTGGTTTCTTTTCTTGCTTTTTTTTTTTTTTTTTTTATTTAAGACATACACATAATAGAACCAGGATCATTAACCTCTATTAAAACTCATTACCAGTAAGACGCAGTGGTCAGTCTTAACTTCGGTAGTGTGTATCCCCTACCCCTATTATTTTCAGGTCTCAGACATACCATTTAATCTGTAAATATTTCAGCATGTATCTCTGAAAGATACTGACCTAACAGTTCACTGATTAAGTGGGGTGAACTTTCAAGTGTGCAGTCACGGACGGGAGTCTGGTCTGGTAGCTTGTTGTGTCAGCGCCTCTCGAGGACCTAGTCATCAAGTCCTCTGCTCTGGCATTCTCCCTGCCGCCACGAGGGGTCTCTTCCGCATTGTATCCTATCCCCTTGGTTAAGACTTTTTTCTTAAAACAAATCACAATGCGTTCATCTGTCAGTTTGAATTAAAACCCATTTCTTCTTGGGCTTATAACCAACTAGTTACATCGCCCAGTTTAGGTATTTATGTCTTCTCCTTACATCGCCACTCAGCAGCGGATCTCGCTGGTTTCCTCCGTACACGCAGTGTCACAGAGGGCAGCCGACCCCACACCCACGGTCCGAGAGCACTTTGGCCACATATTCGTTGAGGTCAGCTGTCTTCTGATTAAGTTTCTAGAGGTGTTAAAATTGAACAATCTAGGATAGAAGTTTTGGGGCTTGTGTCCATTCTGCGCGTTTAAAAATGCATTGTAGATGAGCTGTGTGAATGTTTTCAAACATTTTTTCTAAAATGCATGAAACAGAAAATATACTTGAGAATTTATTGTGTACATTTTCTGTGGAATGGAAACCATTCAGGTTTTCAGGTTTCAGTTCAGACTGAATTTTAGTTTATGAAAGAACGCCAGTTGACTACTTTTTTAAAATTTTGTATTAATATGCTTGTATATGGTTAAAAACACAGTAGAAAAATAAATTTAAAAAAAATCTAAAAAAAATATATATATCACTGGAAGTGTTTAGTGATCCATGTCTTCCTTCTCCTGTCCCTTCTTCCTCTCCAGGGGCTGCGACTGTTAACTATTACTCTTTCAAGTGGGTGTTTTGTGGGGAGGTGGGCCTGGGGGGCTGTGTCAGCATGTGTGTATAGCGTAGACTTTTTAAAGTGTGTGACAGTGTACCACGTGTGCTGAGTATTGCTGTTTCACCCATTTTGAAACATAGGAGACGTGAAGTACATTTCAAGTAAACCATTGCCAAGAAATAAACGTGCTTTTCATTGTATCAGATTTTTAATTTTCATTTTTGGAATGAAGTTTGAGAGTTTCATAGCTGATCTTTTTCTTCGCCCTCATGCACCCCAAGTAAATCAGTTGTCAACAGATGAGAGAATGTTGGGGAACAGTGGGAAACTGTTTGACATAAGTGGCTGTGCCGTAACTCACTTGTGGCTCTTCATCCCCAGTGCTTGCGAGAAGCTCTAGGGGTGGGACACACGTGTGCCAGGAGATGGACGTAAAGTGCTGTAACAGTAGTGTTTGTAATAGGGAGAACAGGAAAAAACTGGGAAGACCCCAAATGCTCGTCAGTGGGCCACTGGGTCAGTACTGTGGTGTAATCCTACAATGGACTTCCGTGAAGTCAGACTCAGTGACAGCTGCACGTGGAGACATGGATGAGATCTCTGGTCAGAAAAGCAAGTTACAGAAGAACACATCCACTAGGGTTCCATTTCCGTGAAGGTCAAAACCAGGCTGTGTTTACATGGTACATGGAAGAAACGCACAGCAACGATGAACAAGAAATTCACTGTCCTTGGCGCCGGAGGGCGCGGAGCCGAGGAGCAGCCTCGGAGGAACTGGTGGCAGTGCTCTGCTGCTGCAGCTGGGGACAGCTGGGGGCAGCTGCTGCTCTACGCTGCCCGTCTCTGCTTTTGTTTGTATGCTATTAATAAACTTTCCGTTAAAGGGACGGGTTTGGGTGAAGGTAGTGCCTAATAAAATGTTATACACAATGGATTTCATGGAATGAACCCTCTTTCAGTGCGTATGACCAGTTTAAGTCATAACTGTTTTCTAAGTGCCAAATTTAGGGTCTTACTGTAGTTCTTTTAAAGCTAGAAACAGGACCTGTTTTTCACCTTGATAGAATTTTCACGTGGGTGTCAGCGAAGGAGCTGGTGCTTTTGTTTAGCTCTTGAAGCAGCTTCCAAGGAAGCTTTTCTCTCAGGTTTGTGCTGGTCCTGGGAGGGGAGCTGCTGGGCGCCGAAGAGCTGTGCTCTGGCCGCTAGCCGGCCAGACCTTCCCTTTGTTGCACATGTGGTCACCTGGGTGCCTGCTCCTTTTTGGCCTGTTCTTCTAGTAGGGGTACCACGAAGTGTAAGATGTGTCTTAGCTGGCAGCAGCCCTCGGACACCAAACGGGGCCCCGCAGTGTGAGCGCAGGGCCCCGCAGTGTGAGCGCAGGTTGTAGCTATCGGTTTGTGCAAACATCCCTGACTGCTGCGACTCGGGCGCCCGTCCCTGAAGGACCTCAGCTATGAATGACAGGCAATGTGAGCAGTTACCAGTCACCCCACTGGAACAGCAGGATGGGAAAGACCAAGAATTCTAGATCGTTCCACTTTTTATTTTAACCCAAGTATATGTTATGAAACTGCAGGGGTGTCCAACCTATGTTCAGGATGGCTATATTTGTGGCCCAACAAAAAATTGTAAGTTTGCTTAAAATGTTGAGATTTTTTTTGTGATTACATGTTGCGATGTAATTAATGTGTGACCCAAGACAATGCTGGGGTGGCCTGGAGACACCAAAAGGTTGGACACTCCTTCAAGAGAACATTCTGGTATTTGATTCATGCCAGTGCCTTAAAAATCTTAAAATGGCCCTTGGTAGTGTGGCTCTGGATTGACTACGGGCCTGCGAAGCAAGTGGTCGCCAGTCAGATTCCCACTCAGGGCACATTCTTGGGTTGCGGGCCAGGTCCCCTGTAGGGGTTGCATGAGCTGCAACCACGCATTGATGTTTCTCTCCCTTTCTCCCTCCCTTCCCCTCTAAAAATAAATGAGATCTTTAAAAAAAAGTCATAGAATGATACTTCCAGTGGAATTGCCCTTACTCAAATTTAAGTTTTCAGCCCTGGCTGGTGTAGCTCAGTGGACTGAGCATGGGCCTGCGAACCGAAGGGTCGCAGTTCAATTCCCAGTCAGGGCACATGCCTGGGTTGCAGGCCAGTTCCCAGCAGGGGACGCACAAAAGGCAACCACACATTGATATTTCTCTCCCTCCTTCCCTTCCCTTCTAAAGATTACTAAATAAGTCTTTTTCAAAAATTAAGTTTTCATAGTCAGGGTGAAAGTGAAAACTACTCTTGCACCTCACAGCTTCATTAATCTGCAGCCTTAAGACTTAACATTTATTGTAGAAAGTGAAGTATTTTGGCTCAGGCTGTGTATAACTTGGATTTGATTTTGAATTAGCTGATCCTTGCACCGATTATGTTGCTGCCCTTGCTGATCTTACTGTCATTAACCGCTAAGCAAAACCTGTGTGTGTGCTGCTAGAACCGTAAGCTTGGCTCCCAACAGCAAATTTTCAAATTCCGCCATGTTCACGGAAAGATAACCTAAAACCTCACTTTCGCACAACGATCATTTCAGGATAAAGGATGTTACCAACCCTGAGCCCTGCCTAACTTGCAACATTGAAAATACCTCGTGAAAATGGCACTTGGGAATCAACCCCTGTCCTTCCGCATCACAGTCCTTGCCCACAGCATTGTGTGGGATTGGCTGGTGTGGGGCCCCATTGTCCTTTAAAAAATGTGCCTTTACGTAAGGGCACACTCAGTGCACAGGTGCTCCGACACAGAGGCCTGTGGAGAGCTTGCCTTTGGATGTGCTTCCCAAATCATCCTGCCAAGGTGACAGTTGAAAAACGTACCGACTTTGAAGGAGGCCCGTGGATCACTCTGGCTGGCCAGTGCAGTTAAGAGTATCACCCTGATACGCCATTTGCAGGTTTGATCCCTGGTTTAGGCACACAACCAGAACCAACCAGTGAATGTATCAATAACTGGGCAATAAATGTTTTTCCCTGCCCCTTCCTCTCTAAAGTCAATTTTTTTAAAGGCCTTACACATACTGTGCAAATTGCAGATTCGGGTCTCGGGTTCACTCATTACATTCCACGGAGTGGTACACACTCGGCACCCACAGCATTTAAAACTTGCACTCTCTGGCTCTGCCTGGTGGGGCTCAGTGGGTTCAGCATCGTCCCACAAATTGAGGGGGGTCACTGGTTCGATCCCTGGTCAGGGCGCCTGCCTGGGTTGCAGTTCAGTCTGGGGTCGGGGCACATGCGAGAAGTGGCGATCCATTTTCCCTCTCTCCTTTCGTCTCTAAAAAGAATAAAAATAAAACTTGCACTCACTGGGTGGTTGGGTGAGACAAGTGTTCACGTGATGCCTTTGTGCCCCTTCCCCAACCTTAAATCTGAACTCTCCAGAATCTGGAGATGAGGGACGACTTATGTCTTGAGCTGGAGGGGACAGTAAGGCATCATGCCTTCCCAGAATTCCATAGACTACAGGAGTAAGGGGTGTGGCAAGAAGACAGTGTGATATGCTGTTAAAGGAGTTGTTTGCACGTTGCTGGGTTTCTGGAAGCTCCAACGAAGCGTGTAGCTCTGTATCCTTGAGAAGGCACTGTGC
>PVKM010002377.1:25196-65805 GCA_004027735.1 Carollia perspicillata | reverse complement strand
ATGGAAATAGACTTCCAGGAAGTCCAGGAAGCTCAGAGAGTCCCAAAGAAGTTGGACCCAAGGAGGAACACACCAAGGCACATCATCATTAAGTTACCAAAGATTAAAGACAAAGAGAAAAATCTTAAAAGCAGCAAGAATAAAGGAGACAGTTACCTACCAAGGAGTTCCCATAATGCTATCAGCTGATTTCTGAAAAGAAGCCTTACAGGAAAGAAGAAGCTAGAAAGAAGTATTTGAAGTCAGGAAAGGCAAGAACCTCCACCCAAGATTACTCTATCTAACAGTGTTATCATTTAGAATGGTAGTGCAGATTAAGTGCTTCCCAGATAAGGTCAAGTTCAAGGAGTTTATCAACACCAAGCCCTTATTATATGAAATGTTAAAGAGACTTATCTAAGAAAAGGAAGATCAAAAATATGAACAGTGAAAAGACAACTAACTCACAACTATTAAAAAAAAAAGACATACAAAGGCCAAATTCTGTGTATGTGTGTGCACATGGATTTAAACGTGATTGTATGAGAGCAGATAAAGGTATGGACAGGTAATACATGGCACTAACAACAGATACCTGCAGAAGGCAGGGGTGGAGGTCAGGGCAGGTGATACCAGTGTGGAGGAAAAAGTGCTGCCACCCCTACCAGCAAACTTTATGCAAACGTATTAATGAAAAACAAGGAACTCAGTGTGAAAGAATTTCAATCTAAAATGGAACTGGAGGATATAAAATGGAAAATCTCACACATGTGCCCTCAGGAACACAAAACTTAAGGCCTAGGAGATTGATTTCCCATAAATGTCTAAAACATGCTATAAACTACTGATAATATTGGAATTTCTTAAATGACAGGGAATTGGTTCCGGGTGCCTCCTGTCAACCTTGGGAAGACTAGCTTATGGTTTCCAGAGGCATGAACGAAAAATAATCCAGGTCAGTTGGTCTCACCAAAGAAGCTGGATTGAGCTCTATTTGTATGTTTGACTAGTTTTATCTGCTCAGGAATTTTTCAAAGCTGGTCACCATTTGTTGTTTACTATAACAGATTCTAACTAAACTTTCTCTTCTCTGCATTCCTTGTCCATAAATGCAGCCTATTCCAACCCCCAACAGACCTGCCTGTATCTTGCTACAGCTTGTGTGTCCAGAATAAACTTAGCTTTTTGAGTTTGCCTCAGTTTATCTTTTTATTTAGTTTGACATCAGCAACAAAGTTCCTAAAGAACTTTGTAATAGAAACTGAAGAGAATCAGTCTGGAGGAAGACTGGGAGCTATATCAGCACTATTCTCTCAGCACTGATTGGCAAAGGTTTTAACCAGGTCCTTTGAAAGGAGGAACTAGAGACTAATATAAAGACTCATTCTATACCTTTTATACTCGAACCTTAAGAAATTGTCCTTTTATTTTTGTAGACCCAAAACAATTTGAATATTGGCAATTGCACATGGTTCAACATAAAGTGTAATAATATATATGTTTAGCAAATGGTAATCTCATTAGATTTTCTTAAACAGAAGAGACTGCTTTGTTTGATGAGCGTACAATGCAGTGCGTAGATGTTTTGTTGAGTTGTGCACTTGAAAACTATATGGTTTTGTGAACCAATGTCACCCCAATAAATTCAATTTAGAAATTCTAGTTCTGGTTGGTGTGACTCAGTTGGTTGGAGCATCACCCCACACACCGAGAAGCCATGGGTTCAATTCTGGGTCAAAGCACGCATGTAGGTTGTAGGTTCAATTTCCATTCGGAGCACCTACAGGATGCAACCAATTGATGTTTCTCTCTCATGTCAATATTTCCCTCTCTATATTAAATCAATAAATATATATTTTTGAAAAATTCTAAACATTCTAAATTTCAAAGCACAAAAATGTTGAGAGGAATTAAAAGTCAGTAAGTAGGATGGATAGATAGATAGACAGACAAACATAAAAACCTAAAGAAGAGATTTTTGTTAAGTTGTGCTAAGCATTAAATAATCTCTTTCAAACATTCCTACCCAAACCAGAAAATAAATAAAACTGTTACCATAGAATTGTTGCCTGGTTCCATGTTTCAGTTATCTTGCTCAAAGAAACCCAAGGTGTCAGTCCACAGGTGGTATTTTTGCGACTTTGCTTATGGGAAAGGTAGAGGCGATGGCTCTCTAGATCCATGCTTTGATCTGTGTGCATATGTACAAAGGATGTTTATCCTTTGCTGTGGCAACACACTCAACAAAATCCCGAAGAAGGTGAGTGTATGATGCGCTGAAGGGGTAAGAGCCACTGTACCCTCAGTGCTGATACTTTGATAACCCTTCATGGTGTGACAGAAGTCTCCTCCACTTTGTTCAGGCCAGCACCTATCTGCCTTCTCAGAGCTTTTCTTGAACAACCTCGAATGCCGTGTGCTTTCCCTCTTCCCTTCCTGCATCAGTAAATTCCAGTTTATCATTTTCCTCTGACAATTAAATGACCTATATCAGCTTTTCTGCAAGTATATGCAGTGGTTTCCAAAGTCTTTCCATTTGCCTTTTCTGTACAGTAATATTGTGTCTTCTCACCTGTGTTCCAGCTTCCTCTCCATTCCTGCCTGCCTCTGGAGAGGCAGTCACCAAAGAAATAGTGGGGCCTCAGATTTCTCTGGCTCATAATTTCTCTTTATATGATGAGTGTGGGCAGCTACACACAACCCTGCGTGGCTGTGTGCACATCCTTGATTATTCCCGTGTATCTCTCACACAGGGGTGTTCCAAAGAAGTCTTCTCCAGGGGTCTGCTTCACCATGAACCCCTCACAAAACAAGGATTAAGAGATGGAAAGAATGGGATCAGGCAGTACAAGAAGTTCAGAAAGGAAAGACATTTCTGCTCCATAGAATGAAATGAGGATGATGTTAAAGGAACTGGGACCAGAAAAACTGGCCAAGGAATTTCCCCCCAGGCTGTCCCAAAGCAGGACCAAGGAATAGATAGGGTCTTTGGTTCTGCTTCTTCCTGAGCAACTTGTTCCAGAGGAAATAGGTGAAAGCTCCCTGAGAGAGGAATCTAACTGATCACACTCCTCTTTAACTGTGGTATTATTTAAGTCCCTTACGATGTAGCTTGGTGTGCCTTTTACATTCGGTATGTACTTTCTAACGTTGCTGCTCCCTGATTCTCTTCTTCTGAAACTCAGACATATGCTAGAGTTTTTCATTCTATCCTCCCTACCCCTTTCCTTCTTGTATTTCCCATCTCCTTGTATTTTCGCAATTTGGTCTGAATCATCCTCAATGTTATGTTAGTGGTTCAATAATTCTCTTCAGCTATTCTAACCCATGCCTTAATCTGTTAAGTGATAATAATAACAATAATTTCAATAGTTTGGTTTAATTCTTGTTTTCTAGGTAACCCTTTTTCAAGTATTCCCATTCTCATTTTGTGAATCCCAGTCCTTCCTCTGTCTCTTGGAAAAATTTAAACAGTTGTTTTAAACTTTCTTTCAGGTTTCTCTCTGTCTCATCTGTGGACTCATGGGATCATACTTCTTCATATGTTTTCTAATTATTACTTTGCGTTCATCTTCAGAATTATGTTCTATCTATCGGATACTTTTGCATGGCTTTTGAAGGGCTCCTTAAGGCAGGACTTCAAAGCCGCATCTGCCAGGGACTTACAGAGATCACGGTAACAAACAAGATTTTAAACTGGGTTAGGCCTAACCTGGTGTGCAGCATAGGTTCTTAGTTACAGTTGTCCTTGAATGACTCCGCACTTTGGGACACAGAGAGACCTTTGGTCCAGGTGACAGCTCTCCTGTCCTCATTCACAGTTAGAAAAGACCATCACCAGTTCTCACCTTGTTCTACACAGAAAGCTCCATTCTCATGTCCTGCCATACCCCAGCCCAGGGACAAAAAGCCAAGTCCCCAGGCTTCTGGAGAAACCACTTGCAATATGATTTCTGAGAAAATGGAAATACAACATGTCTTCCTTTCTGTGCCCCTCTCCACCTCTGCAGAGAGTCCAAGATCTAGCAGGAAGTCACGTGGAGGTTGCCCTGGCTCAAGGACCAGTGAAAATAAGGCAAGATCTCTGTCTTAGAGAAACTAGGACAGGTTATTTGGAACTCAGACATGGGGAAATACAACACAGGGCCTCGGAGCTTCTAATTCAGATTGGGATGCAAAATGGCAGCTTGTTGATCTTCTCATTTTAAAGTACTCTTCTTCCCCCTCCCCCACCTCAACTTTGTTCCAGAGCTGGAGCGTGCTTACCACTGAGTGCAGGCTGACGGCCTGTGATTGTTGGTAAAAATGGATGAACAGGCGAGGAGCCAAGCAGGTCTTACAATGTTGACTGTCTTTGGGTTAGTACAGAAGTTATTTTTTTTCCATGCAAGGAATGGAAGGAAGTACCATGAGTGCTTGTGTAATATTTTTCACATATTTCTGCCATAATATTCTATAAACTGCAACTCTACCATTTATTGTATTTTGGAAAATCAGACTTATAGTGTCAGACTTCAGGAATGAGAGACAGAGACCAGAAACAATATGAAAGAGACCTCAGTGAAAGAGAAATATTTCTCTTTCATAGCCTATGAATCTTATAAATTTTTTAAAATAAAAATAAAGCCTTATTATTGAATTATTTTTTAGAGGAAGGGCTCAATTCTCAATACTATAAGGATTATAGTACTAAAATTATATCCAGAGTAACTGCTTAAGGAGTATGCTTTCTTTGGAATAATAAAAATATTTGGAACTAGATAGCTATAGTAGTTATGCCATACTGTGAATGTACTAAATAAATTTTTACCTAAATAAAAAAGTGTATCAGGAAATATTTTCCATGTGTACATTTTTCACTTGATGTCCTCAATTATTTCCTGTAGCTTGATGTATTCAATGTTAATGGCTACATGCTCAACAACAAAAAAAATGAAATGGAATATACTGCCCTCATATTGAACTCAACATCTGCCAATATGCTTTTCCCGAGAGATTTTCACTGGGGTTTCTGTCAGTATTAATAGATATATTTAATCTTCTCCAGTCTTAGTTTTCATATTGACTAACCATGTCTCCGTTCATTGTAGAGTCATAGAACTTAAGCACCTGGTTTGCCAAGTCTTAGACCACAGAACACATAGGTATAAGGAAAGGGATAGGCAACAAGAAGCATTAAGTAAAGGAAAAGAAGCAGAAGAATTTTGTTAGGCATTCCCAATTTAAAATAGGCAGGTCATTCAGCAAACAGAGCAGTGATTTTTAAACTGTGTGTCACAAGATTTTTTAAAACGCGCAATACCTGACTCTTTAGTCAGGGGCACTGCCCTTTTCCCTTAGACTGTCAAATAAAAAAACGACAACAGCCAATACAACAATAGCAGGCCAGAGTGAATGAAGCAATATTATACCTCGTTTTTTGTGTGTCAGATCAGCAAAAAAAATACTTTTTGGTGTGCCTCAAAATTTTAACTATTAGTTTATGTGTGTCATGAAATGAACAGGGTTGAAAATTGCTGGAATAGATTATGCCTTCCAGATTGGGAGGGAAGAGAGAGAGTCATATGAGTAAGGACAGTGGGATGGAAATACTGGAAATCCAGTGCAATCGTGCTCAGGAAAGGAAGGAAGCAGAGGGAAAGCTGCTGTGAAGTAAAATCAGAACCAGCTTCAATTACCTTTAAGACTATCTTTTGATACTTCTGCCTCCATGTTGAAATCAGTTTTGTGTACTTGAGAAGAAACGATGCTTCCCTACAAACTTGAACTGGTAAATGCTTTTCTTGTCTTTCCAGAATAATTATTAAGGCAGGGAAGTGAAATAGAGTGATTGGCCTAGCCCTGACCATGTCTCCACCCTATACCATGAGTGCAGGGTCTGTGCTTCCACACGGTTATGATGCAGGAGAAGCAATTCCTCAAGGGAAGATGGTACTGCTCAGAAGACTGAGCAGAGTCACCTGTAGAAGTAAACAAGTAAGGTGCTCCTCTGGTGCATGAAGCACTTTACAACTGCATCAGACTCTATCTCATACATTGCACACCTTATGTCATTTAGTCCTCACAACCACCCTGAGTTGTGGTCACTGAAACTCAAGTTCAGAGAGGTTGGGACTTGTCTAAATCTAGTGTATTTAGCAAGGCCTGAAGAAGAATTTGAATTCATATGTGATTCCAAAGTTTATGCTTTTGGGGTGGGAGAATGACAGCTTCTTTGCTAATTCAGGTACTAGAATTTCTCATTTTTGTACCTCCAAACATTTACTATTTTTCAAAGGGACATGCTGGATGCAACACCAACCACACATCCTCCTAAAGTTCAAGCAGCAGAACTAGCAGATGGTGTAGGTCCTAGAGCTCTGTGACATTCTACTTCTTTCCACCCCCTCTGGAAATTAAAAATATAGAGCAAACTTCCTTCAATGAAATGGATCTGAAAAGAGGAAGCACAAGTCTCCTCTTGTGCAAGTGCCTGGCTCAACCAAGAGTTGCTTAGGCTCAGGGGCTCCCGTCTCTGCAATGACCCCTCCCCTTTTCCTGTGGTTGATAACCTGGTGACCAAGAACACTAATCACCTGAGCCACTTTCTTGGTGTCTGGGATATTTTATTTCACTTTCAGGGGAGAAAAGAGAAATGTGTGAAATGAAAGAGAATAGGAGAAGTGGAGGCTGGAAACATCAAAGACCAATCTCATTCACTTCATGATTTTGCCTAAGGCTAATTGTTTAAATTATGACCTTTGAATGGTGAGAATTTATTCCTACATCCTCATACATTTATTTTGGGTATGCCTATGCCTGGCCTGAATGCTGAGCCTACCCAAAGAGAGTATATAAACTGACAAATAAAAGTTGAAAGTAAAGGGTTTTGCTTATTTATTTATTTATTCATTCATTTATTTATTTATTTATATTTTTATGATTCAAACCTGCCTGAGGTATAAGAGGGCAAGTCACTCCTAGGGGTCAATTAATACTGCCTTCAAGAAATTTATATAGTAAATTTTAGAAGTAAAAAAATAAACCAAAGAAGATTAGTGAATAATATAAGACAATATATGATAAGTAACAAATGGCCTGGAATAGCAATGGATTAATTCAGAAAAGTAGAGATTCTTGTTTTATTACTTGTTATAGATCATAAAAGAGCTTGGTCAGGTCAATAAAACTTAGTGCCTTATTATAGCTTTAAGTTACAGATTCAAATTTTAAGAATAATATTTACTACTTAAAAATATGCTACCAACAGCTGACAGTGGGAATATACTAGTAATCTAATCTGTAATGTAAATCATGGGCTAAATACAATTTTACCATAAGACCATACATTTTCACTATCCTTTTAAAAATAAAAACTATCAAACTAAACACAAGTAATATTCACTGAATCAAATATTCTTTATTTCAAATATTCCTTATAAAAGACTTACAGTACAATAAATGATTAAGGTTTCTGTTAATATCTTTCTCAATAATGTTTTTCTTTTTTCATATTGGTTTCTAAGTCCTAAACTGTAAAAAAATATTAAGCCATCTATTAATTAAAATCATTGTTCTAATTTACTTCACCCTGAAATTCAACTGTATAACTGAATCTTACTTGGGACCAATAAACAGCCATCTTATTTCCAGAAAACCTGTCATCAAAAACCCTTGAAGCTTTACTGATCTGTTAGCTTGGAGAACTTCAATGGAGGGAAAAAGTCAAATAACTATCTATTCCACAGACTAATTCTAAAGTAAAAAGACATACATTTAAATTCTCTTCTCTCTGATCTTTTTCTTCATGTCTCTGTATTAGTAGTCAAAGTAATAATGGTTAGCATTTCACGAGGGCTTACTGTATATTATCGACATTATCTCCTTTAATCCTGCAATAGCTCCTGTGAGTCGGATGCTATTATTCTCAGCCTCCTGTTGTGCATGAGGAAATGCAGGTACAGAGAGGCTAAATACGTTGCTTAGAGGCACTCCTCTCACAGGTGGAAGAGCCAGGGTTTAAACCCAAGCAGCCTGACTCCAGACCCCAATCTTTAAATATTAGATGCTAACACAAGCATGAAAGATAAAGAGAGATACATGGAATTGCTTTAAAAAACAGTTGAACAGTATTTCTCTTCATCTGCTACTTTATTTCTTAGATGACTCTGCAAACATAGGATAACAACATTTGGATATCTTAGCACTGTTTCTAGTAATATCTTTGCAATTGTTTAGCCAACAGGAAAAATACATAGTAATTTAGAATTTGGTTTTCAGCTCCCCTACATTGTCTCTCACTTCTCTGCAGTTCAGTAAGATGAATTTTAGTGAGGGGAAGGCTGAGTGCGCCCTGCAGAGAAGAGCATGGAGGGTGAGTGGGGGAGGAAGGGAAAGGCAAAAGGTATTGTAGTCTGAGTTTCAGGGACAATTTTACTTTTGTTTTGTTTTGTTTTTAACTTTGGAGAGAGGGAGAAGAGAGGCAACGGAGGATTTTTAAGACATTAGGATAGAGGCAGAGAATTCTAGGTTGTTTGGGTCTGTGATATAAAAGCAATCACAAAGCATACCTCAACTCTATTTTATTATATTTTGATAGACTTTATTAGACATTTGACTGGCCTTCCTGTCTCTCTCTCTCTGTATCTCTATCATTATCTCTTTCTTCCTAACATTGGGCTAATGCTGGTATTTCTTCTGAAAGCATCACCAAGCAGAAGATCAACAACTTTATCTGCGTTACTCTTTCTCACTTCCTTAGTTAAGTATAGAGTTCTACATCATTCTTTTGTGGGGGTTGGGGGAGAGATGTATCTCTCTTAAACACAGAAGAAAAAAATGTATTACTTTATTCAAGTGTTTGAGTGGTGCCTTTAACCTACACTCCCAGAAAACACCCTAATTTCAATTTTTCTTTCTTCGATAACTCCCTATTATCTTTGGTAAGTGTCTTAACAGCACATACTACCTCAGTCTTCTTATTTGTAAAGTAATGCCTTTTTTCCTTTAGTTCAACAGAAATTAAATGAAAAGTAACTAATGAGGACAAAGCCTCCTATTGAAATAAAGATTATTACAAATCTAGATAGTGTTAAGTTCTTGGGCAAATCACACGTAAGTCATAGTCTGTTCAATGCTTTCCCTTTACTTCTAATTTCTGCCACAACAACCTATTTTTTAGGCACAGCTCCTTTATCTCCACCTGCCCTTAACAATTTTGATTCCCCTACCAAGGGTGTCAAGCTTATTTTCACCGGTGGCCACATCAGCCTTGCGGTTGCCTTCAAAGGGCCGAATGTAATATCAGGACCCTGTAAATGTTACTCCTTAACAGTGAGAGCTTGGAGCTGCCACTGGGTAGAAACAAAGTGACTGCCGGATAAAACAAGGTGGAGGGCTGGATTCGGCCTGCGGGCCTTGTGTTTGCCACCTGGGTACCTAGCCTCTTATTTTCCTCCATTTTCTCTCAAGCTGGCAGGCCTCTCTTCCAACCTCTGAGTTCTTTACCTATCTCCAACTCTAGATCTGATTACCTAAACGACTCTCAGTTCACCCTCAATTTTCTTATATTGTACTTCTTCCACTGCCTTACTCAAAAAGAAAAAAAAATTGCATTATTGCTAAAACCTGCCTGCTGTGCTCCTCTACTGTAGGCACAGAGTACCTGTGAAGAAACCTTCCCAACCAAGCGGGCTGTGACCATGTCTAGTACACAGTGTGAGATCTCACCTGGCTCCTCTGCGCCAGTAGTCACCGTGTGTGTCCTTGGTTAGTTCCTTCTTCCACTAGTGAGTATTCGAGATCTCAATCTCTTAAATTCCCTGGTCCACTCCCTCCCCGTTCTTTCTCTTTAGGAGACCTTGTCCCCAGTTGCGCCAGGACCTTTGAAGCCCTCAGATATGATCTATGATCATATGATCTGCTTCAAGGCTCTAAATCTACAAATCTGTCTAGAAACAAACCCAAGTTCACTTTTTTCCCAGCATCTAAGAATTCCATGGCTTCTTACCTATTTTAAACAAGCCTGTGCCCTCATGGTTCCTCTGGAAACTTGTGCAGTTAAAGATTATCTTTCCTCTTACTGTATTTTCATCTTCTCTCTCTCAGCTTGCTATTACCTGTGAGATTGTAAATATGCTCAGGTGTTCCCCATTATAAACAAACTTCCCTTTAATGAAATATTTCCTTCTTGGAACCATGTTATCTTTCTCAGTCCTTCCTCATCCAGACTTCTCAAAGGATCAATTCATATTTCTATCTCCACTTTATCATCCATGCATTCATTCCGAATCTATAGAAATAAGGATTTGGGTTTTTTTCTATCACAACCCTGGATGATCCTTCACCTGAAAGGGCCCATTAACTTGTTTACTGCATTGGATTTTACAGCCCTTAGTAATCATGGGCCACGTGGTTACAAGCCACCTGCATTAGCCCTTGGCTACAAGCCACCTGTGTGAGTGCATGCCACTTGCCTGTCTACAACAAGGCCCCCACCCTTTTGATTGTGGAGTTCCACTGTCACACTGCTGTCCAAGACACTGCTTCTGTCCATATGGTCCCTTAATAAACTCTTCACATAATTCTGGAGTTGCCAGCCTCTTTTATAGGTCTCCCAGCCACAGGCACTTCTCACAATAGCCTACTTCTCTAGGACCTTTTATACAACTTCGCCATCTATCTAGTAACCCACACTATAAATATTTACCCAATTATTTCTTTGCCCTTATATTCTCCCATTTAATAAATATCCTGCTGATTTTACCACCCAGATATTTCTTAAATATATCTAATTCTCTTCTTTCCTACTATTACCGCATTACCTTCAAAATGCATTATTTTAGTATCATCCCAACAGGCTCCAAGCTATCCCCCTAAAACTAATTCTCCGTATGTCTACACACGTTTGTAATCTTTCTATATCTCTACATTTCTTATAAGAGGAAGGACCACAATCCCAAACAGGACATAGAAGGTTCTCTAAAATCTGGCTTCTACTCATCCCTCTTAGCCCTCCATTGACAGACACTTTTGTCCTTCTACTTCCTGTTTTAGCAGCATTAGTGGAGCTCCCCAGATACCATCTGTTTTAAGCCTGTCTATCTTTGCTGACTCTATTCCTGGTCTCAAATGCCTGCCCATATCTTTATTGACCAATTTCTGCTCATCAGTTAAGACAAAACCTGCAGGAAGGTTCCCCTCTCCTCCCCATCGCCCGGAATCCAGGTCAGTCTCCTCACAAGCGTTCAGCCACTGCACTTCCTTTGTTGTGCCTGTCTCCTCATTGGCATAGCCTCTACTTGAGGGAAAGAGCCATAAGCTTCCACTGCCTGCAATGATGCACACTAGTCCTGAATGACTATTTGAAAAAAGAAAAGAACAAATGAGTAAATATAACTACCAAGAATAATCTCAGGGTACCAAATTTAATTTAAAAGTCCTCCCTGAACATCTGACACTAAACCCAGCTATCACTCCATATTTTTGAGAGAGCTATCACTATTTCACTCAGTCCTACTAATCAGCTTAAAGGTTAATTTTATGCTCAACATTATAAATTAATGTTGAGCCTTTATGCTTTTCTTCCATGAAAATGTTTGGTCACAACAACTCAAAACATAATATGATGTATACAATTACAAAAATTATTAAATTTTTATGATACAAATTTGTCATAGTGATAAAATTATGTTATAAGTGAAATAATGAATGATAAAATACACAGACAAGCTAAAAGTTTATTTTTAGCTCGTTGGAGATTCTTTCTGCACCCAGTTTCTTAAACAGGAAAAAACTTTTATTTTTAACTTCCTTGGTTTCCCTGTTTTATGGTTTAATGGTATATAGACTATTATAATGAAAAAAAAAGAGAACTAGAAAATTGAGAACAATTTATGAATAATCTCTCCAACATTATATATACAAGGGGAACACAAGAAAACCAGAATCACCTTCCAGAGGACGAGCCCCTTACACAGGCTTCCCGCTCTGGGTGAGTCTTCTAGGAGCCCATCTGTATCAGTGTACTAGCCGGCATTGTTGTGAGAGGCTACGTTTGGCCTCTGAAATTTTTTTGAAGACTCTTTCAATGTGGTTGCCCATTTCATGATGTGGGATTTACAAGCACACCTGCCCACACTATGCTGAGCGTTCAGCAGTTTTTGACCAAAAACAGCATGAACCCTGCACCCCACCCTCCTTATTCAGGTATGGGATCTCATCCCAAGTGACTTTTTTTGTTTCCCTGGATGAAGAAAGTTCTCAAAGGGAACGTTTTGTGCATGTGGAAGAAGTGAAACAAAAAACAGCAGAAGTACTCAAAAGGCGTCAAAATCAACAAGTTCAAAAACTGCTTTAAATGTCCCAATAGGTGTATTGTGTCAAATGGAAGGAACTTGGAAGGTGATTAAAGTTTAAACATGTAGAAATACACAACTTTTTATAAATAAATTCCAGGTTTTGGGGGTCCCCCTCATATACATATATACATATGTATATATGATATGCAATAGGAAATACTCTGCTACTAAGATAATGTGGGTAGAAACTAGGCAGTTTATTTAAATGATGAAAAACTTAGGTATCTCTTATCTTATCAAACAAAGGCCTCCTTAGCCAAGAAAGCCCCTTTATGAAGCAGATAATGATTGATAGAGTCAGGATCTGAATTTAAAGACAAATTATATAATTTGAGTGGTGTCAAATTAAGAAATGTCAAATCAACAAAAGTCTAGTTCTTGAATTTAGCAGCTGAAGTGAGGCCATCCAAACTTCCAATTCCAAGTCCACACATCCTAAGAAGGTCCCTAGCAGCACCAGCAAAAGGACACCATTCAATAACCACAGAGTCATATTATTCTAAACAATTAAAATACTGTTTCATATTATTCTAAACAATTAAAATACTGTGTTGTCTATAAAAAAATAAAAATTACCTTTTATATTAACATATCTCCAAAAACAAACTGAAAAATTTTTAAATGTTTTGCTTTCAATGGAAAACCACCTGAAATTAATGTATGTTAAATACAATAAAACTTTTAAAAGTAATGAAGATGAATTAAATTTTATCAAAGCTTCAATCATTAAGCTCAAACTCTTACTATTTGTCAAAATGCAATTGGTTTCTATGCGGTTTTATAACAACACTTTCTGTAACTTGACAGATTTTAAGAAAAATGTTTAAGCCTTGGCCAGGTGGCTCAGTTGGTTGAAATGTTGTCCTGTACACCAAAAGTTTGGGGGTTCAATTCCTGGTCAGGGCACATACATAGGCTGCAGGTTCAATCCCCAGCCAGGACTTATACGTGAGGCAACCAATTGATGTTTCTCTCTTATATTGATGTTTTTCTCTCACATTGATGTTTCTCTCTCTCCCTCTCTCCTACCCCCTCATCTCTAAAATCAATAAACCTCAGGTGAGGATTAAAATAAAAGAAATAAGTTTAAGATCAAGAGCATTCTAAGACCCAAGATTACTTTTATCAATTTAACCAAGTAACATTTAAAACATCCTGGATTCTTATTTCAGGAGTGCATATCTTTAAGAAGTCGGGGTATTTTAGTACCTTGAACTTCCAGCGGCATTTGGAAAATCTCTCTCAGAAGGAACTGGAGTGGTGAGTTTTCTATTTTAATGTTCCAAATCCTTTCATGATGTCATGTTAGACAAATCTTCCTGGCTTGCTGGCATCTTGTCACTCACTGCTTTTTCAACATTAAGATTTTAGTAATCAAAAACCTCTCAATACTTATCAACCATTAATTTACCTATATTTGTCTTTCCAAATAAATTCCAGTACCTTAGGATGCACATTTGCCTTTTCTGTTCCACAGTGACTTTCTTCTGCTGTCAAGGGTTATTAATGAGGACTTGGCTTTTATTATGAAAGAGAGAAGTAGGCAGAGTTACTAGAAGTGATCCCAAAGGTACAATCAAGTCAGATTAATGAACAAGGTTTCCTGGTGGATTTCGGAAACAATGTAAGCAAATTACTGTTTAGTTATGAGATGAATTTTACATTTACTCTAAAAGTTTATCCTGAATATTGATTTGTCTTGAAATTTGTACTTTCCTTCTGCATTTTTACCAATTAAGCTAAAAACCAATTGCATTGTTGAGTAATCTTAATATAATTAGGATATAATGATATTAAAATGATTAAAAGATTATTTTTAAATAAAAGGGAACCGTACTCTTATGATAATTATTTTATAAATTAGAGCAAATTACAATGAACTAATTTTAATTTAAACACACACACAAATACCAGAGCCATGCCCTTATGATAATTATTTTAAACTGGAGCAAATTGCAATGAATTGATTTTAGTAGTTTTTAATATAACAAATTTTAAAGCCAGTATCTTCACTGAGTAATTTTGTAGAATTGAAACTTCTCTGGAAAAGACTGCGATACCTTTAAACGAGGCAGGGGAAAATAAATGTCTCTCAGCAAACACGACTGACCTTATAAGGCTTTGGGAAGTGTGTGGAGGTAAGCTCCTTCCTGAAGTGCCATGGCCTCTGAGAATAGGAAAGAGATCTGGTTGCCAAGGGACGCTCTCATTCTCATGGCTGGTCCTGCTGTCTGGAAAAAGAGTCATGCTTCATTTAGTAATTCCAATGTTTCTTCCACTTCCTGTAAATGACAGGGGCACAACTGGGGAACACATTCATTCACAAAAAAGGAATTGAAATATGCATCCCGTGGGAAGGTGACATTTATAGAACTGTCTAAAAATATGTATTTGGCTAGGGCAGCTGATCTTTTGTAATATTATTGCAATGACCACTAGGTTTATACATTGGCTTTGGACATGTGCTCATTTCTGAAGCAGGAGTCACTTTGAAGAACTAATAAAATGAGCTTGCCCAAGAGATACACTGTTAATATAGCTAACTCGCTTCATATCTAGTTCAAATCAGTCCCCCCAAGCAGAACTTATAAATATCTGTGAAATTAAAAGAAGTAATAGTGCACTTAGGATTTCTTTTCAATGACATTATCTTCATAATATGGTCTTACAAACGGTAGTCTTTTTAATTTCATGAGTAATTTTATGACATTAAATAGGTCATAAAAATAGCTGGGCAACAGAAAATAGAGACTTTGCAGGACAAATCAGGTCACATAGCTAGCTCATCAAGCACAGTCGCCTAGAAAACTGGTCATTCTTGGCCTCTGCTGATTTGAGGCAGGAGTTGGTTTTCATCACAGCTAATAGGGACCACTGGAGCATAGGCAGAGGCCAGTGTGTACGGAACACAGATTACAGACACTGTCTCAGTTTCCAGGCTTTACCACGTTCCCACTACCGCTCACACACTGCACGATCATGGCCCGAGATTGTCACTTCTTTAAATCTCGGGTTCAAAACCAGGAGTGAGAACTGAATAATTTCTAAGGCTTTTTTTTCTGGCTCTAAATTCTGTGATTCCACATCGTATTATCTTTAGCTCTCTTTCAATCATAAACGGAGACCATGTTTGGCTTGTGTTTTTAGGTTCATTCAAGTCAATACTTCAAGTTAAAATTAACTATAGTTTTACTTTCTAAAGTTCATTAGACTTTCTGACTTGCATATCTTTTTACTCATGACACAAATAGGATGCATCATGCCCTGTCCTTCAGAAAAAAAGCAGTCTCTCACTTAAAGACAGAAATGGAAAGGACTGAAGTCACACTCTTTCTGAGAGGGTGGCCACTGTCTGCAGAGGAGGCTGCTTTCTCTCAGGAGGGTGAATCAGGCCCTCCTTTAGCCTCCCCCAAGACACCATGCTAAATACGTATGCATATATGGCTTTCTTTACTAAATAAAGAATTGGTGCAATTTAAGATAATAACTAAACAAAATGAAAAAACTAAAGATTTGTGGTAAGTAGTATATTTTCAGTTTCTAAAGTGAAAACACAAGAGGTGAGTCTTCACAAGGGAGTCCACTACTAGGTATCTCCCTCATGCTTCCCAGTGTACCCCGCTGACCCCTCCACACACACACACACGCGCGCGCGCGCCTCATAAAATGAACAGCAATCTCTCAGTGCTTCCTTTCCAAAACTACTCTTCACCATTGTTCATCCACCTTTTTTTTTTTATTCAGGAAACTTTATAACTACTTATTCCCATGAGATATTTTCCCACAGTGCATTTTTCCTTGTCTAAGTTATGTAGTCTAGATTCTTGAAGGAGAAGAATTTTGACCATACAATGAAGAGGCAGGGACCAACTAACTGTCCAGATGACCCTTTCTCAGGCTGGAAGGGAAAAACAAATCAGCCTACCTCTAAGCCCCTATCTTTGTCTGAAATCAGAAAAGTGAGGTGGAGATCGGGTTCAGATCAGTAGATATTATCCTGCTTCTTGCACTATCCTGGTTGTTTGGAGGTGTCTGGTCTACGCAGAGGAAGGAGATGCAACATGAAAGTAGGTAGGGGAAGAAAGAGCTCGGTAAAATCCTGCTTTAGAAAATGCAGGAGTCAGCTGTGCCGTAGTATAATCAAGAGCTCAGTCCTGATTGCAATGTCGACCACAGAGGGTAACTGCCACAATAGCTGAGGGCTTCCCAGCGGTCAGGTGGTAAGGGAGAAGGGTTGTGCCTAAATTTCACGAGCTCTAGTTTCTGTTTTTTGAATAAGTTTCTTAGGAGTAGAATCTAATTATATGATTTCCATGGCATTTCTTCCACCAGTCCATCAAAGTAACCCCTAGCTACTCTCTGTTTCCAACATTTAGTGGTTCTGTCATTTGGGGATCCAAAAGATTGCTTTACCTCATATAAATATGTGCACTTATGATGCTTACTGAATGGTGTTTGGTTTTGAGAGTGGTATTTTCATACCACACAAACAAATTCTCTGCCTACTGAGAAATAAACAGAAGAGTCAGATAGAAATGAAAATGAATTCCTGACTTATATCTGATAAAGACAGATTGAAACCTCTCGTAACCTTGAGACCAAATGGGTTTCTTCACAGGTCTAGGCATTGGAACTTACCTTTGGAGTAAGTTGGGTATGCAAGGCAGTGCACACTCTTTATCTGCCCCACAGTGAGTTGCACACAGAGAGTTCAAGAGGAAAATTCACACGTGTTTGGCAACCTTTAACACAGTGACATTGAGCATTAGTAAAGAAAGGCATGGGTCAATGTAAGTCAAACCCCTACTATCATACCCATCATACAAATCACTCCTCCTTCTGAGGAAAGGAACAAAGGAAGCCAGAGAAAAATAAATGGTCTCATTGTAATATTGCTGAAAGAGTTAAAGTTCCTTATTTATTTAAAAAAATAGAACATGGGATGAGAAAGTGGATGGTTTCCCATACAATGGTAATGAGAGCGATAACTTCTAGCAGATTATCCTGAATTTATAGATGAACTGAATGTTAATTTTTTAAGTTAATGATTATAAAACCTGGACCCTATCTAATAATTTTAATAGTGCTCATATTTCTTTATTTCTCCCGGGCTTATTGTAGATTCATTCCTTTATTTACTCGGCACACGTAAAATTCTTACTTTGTGACAGCTACTAGGGGTACAATGGTGCCCCTGAAGAAAGAATGATGTGCTCGAGGAGATGAACAAGTGAGGAAACAGCTTCAGTGTATGGTGGAAAGCGTTACAGCAGAGGAGAGGAATGGGGCAAGTTTCACACAGGTGATTACAGAAATTGAGATCTGAGAGACGAATAAGAGTTAAACCAGCAGGGCAAAGAGAGGGGCAAACATCCCGGGCAGAGAGAGAGCAACATGAGAAAGCCACACCACTTCAGGCAGCTTTGGGTAATCCGTGCAGTTTGCCTGGAATTTAAGCAACCAACAAAAGGGGGATTTCTTTATCTTCCTCAATTAGATCATGCCCCTCTTCTCTAGGACATCACTTCATACTTTTATGCAAAAGACTTATTGGACCCCGGTTCCTTCAAAGTCAAGACAATAACAGAAATGGAGCCGTGTTCTTATTTAATGACTTCTCCATACTTTCACAAAATGAAAAGCACATTCTAGCAATGTCGTGATTTATTTTTTCGTAGTCTTTTCCTTAATATCTATCTTTGAGGGGAGCCCTTGTATTTATTTATACTTTGTTTTGTTTAGAGAGTAGCTAAATTTTCCCCGTATTTTAAAAAAAATTATTTACTGTCGTGTCTGTTCCTGGGAATATTTGCAGTTCTTTCTTAGGACCTTTGTTTTTCCGCCTACACTTTAAACTCCATCATAAGAGAAATGGTCTCATTTAGGAAAATAGAGGTCATAAATTTATTATGCCTGAGAATTCAGAATACATACAAAAAAGAGGACAGAATTTAATCATGGAGAATTAGACAAGGGTCAGCTGATTACCGGCTTTGAACTATTCATAAAGAAGTCATTTGAAGAAAGCAACATGATCATATCTGTGTCTTAAAATTTTTTTGAGGGGGGAATGGACTTGAAAAACATAACATGAGGAAGACTAATTGTTCAATGGCTGCTATATTCATGGGAATAAGCTATTACTAGAAGTTTAACCAGGATGACTTTAAAAGGAGAGAAGAAGTGGATCTAAGAGAAGTTTAAAAGGACAATTTGACAGGATGAGGTGGAGGTGGTAGGGATAATAAAGGGTAAAGAAGGGAAGAGACCTTTGCTGAGATTAGAAACAGAGGAGAAAAGGAAATCGATGGGACAGGGAGTGCGGAAAAATACTGAATTTAATTTTGGACTTTTTTAGTGTGAGGCCTCTGTGGGGCAATCAGTTCTTTTGAAATGTTTTCAAAGCTAGTAAAAGATCTACTGGAGTAGAGCCCATTTTTGAAAAGCTGGCAAAATTACCTCAGTAGTAGGACTGCCATGTAAAGTGCATTTGGTGTGAATGCTCTTTTGTTTTTGTTTTAAAGGACTGTGATTATAAATCAGTCATGTATATGGTTTCCACAACCTTACTATAATGTAACTTAATTTTTAATCCAAGTTGAAGCAATTGGCCTAGATAAAGACCTATAAAAGATTGGTATGCTTAGGCAGTCAAAAATAACATTTAAAAAGTCTGACGTCAGAAAATAAAGGAAAAATTCCTAGCTGAAAGGTGGACTATTTTAGTCAAATCTCCTCCATTTCCCTCTCATCTATGAACTCAGTGCCAAGACATTCTTATTCCATCAAAGTCTCTTATAATGTTTTCAATGAAACTCTGTTCCTAGAAGGTTCAGCATATTGTCTACAATGAGATAAAATGTCCTTTAAGATCCATCTTCCTTCTATAGACTCTTAAATAAGAAAACTTTAAATAATAAAAGAGAAATGCATGGTTAAATATATAAATCCAGAAAATGGTTATCTCTCAAGATTTTATGAGTAGCCTACTTCTGTGGACTATCATCAAGAGTTATCTGAGAATTACTCAGAATATTAAATCAAAATTATCTATATCACTAATGATGGGGTCTAAAAATGCCACATTTTTCTTCAGTGGGTTAAAAAATGAGCTAAGGAATGTGCTCTCCATCTCTCCCAATTCACTCCCAGTGCAGGTCATCAAGTGCTGTGGGGAAGCTATTCACATCCAGAAATATTGGATTTCCAAAAGGAATAAAATTCTGTCTTTCAGTTTTGTTTTATTTGTTTGCTTGCTTGCTTCTTTGTTTGATTATTTTCAGATCGGGCAATGGATGATATTCCCAGAAGACCTCTGTTTTGGCAGCACAAGTGAGGGATAAATTGAAGTTTATCTAAATGCCCAGTACTCTAAGAAATGGAAAATAAACACAGGATGGCTATATATAGTATAAAATTCCAGCACAGTTTTATACTTCTATATAATAATTTCAAGACTATAGAAACATTTGCCCTCAAAGACTAGATAGAATTTACTGTCATTCCCTAAGTCTGCATTATTGTCTCCTAAAGATTTAATTTTTATAGATATGTAATGTATCATAAATAGGCAGATAATAAAGTTCTAATTTATAGGTTCAATAATAAATAGTTATTTGGATGTCTCATAACAATCATATGGTAAAGGAGCAAGTTTTAGATTAAAATCTATATCATTCCATAAGGCAAATGGAGTGATATATTTATTTAATAGGTTTTAATAAAAACATATTTATTTTACTAAAAATAACAATACATTTATGTAGTGGAAATGTACAGAAAAAAAGGCAATTAAATAAGAATTGTCTTCTCCCACCCCAAGCATCCACTACCAATCTTCTGCAGCCTCTCCAACCTACCCATAAGGAACAACTGATATCAGCTCTCAGAGTCTGTTTGATTTTGTTTGTTTGTTTGTTTGCTTGTTGTATATTCTACTGAAAAAAACTTGTATATTTAGATATACGAGTACATATGTATCAACAAACCTATACACTTCCTTTTCAGCACAAATCTGAACACATTGTAGTCTATTATGCAGTTTAATTTTGTTTTCACATACATCTTGAATATTGTTTTATATTAATGAATAAAGTACTTTTTCCCTTTTACAGTGCAAGAATGGTGTTCCATTGTATGAATGGCTATAGTTTTAGAAATAGTCTTTCCCTAAACCTTCAATAAATTTGGTTAGAGAATATACTGGCTTTTGAAGTCTCAAAAGTAGAAAATCCAATTACTGTTCAGGTAGGTCTCAATTCCATATCACTTCTCTGAATAATTTTGTCGGTAAAGGAAGAGTCCTTAACAACCACCTGCACCCCCTGCCAATATATAGGTCAATATAGAGGTCTCAGATACTATGCTCTGCCTTGAAGAGTTTTAATTTTAAGAATATATACTCTCAAAAACACTTAGATCTTTGACATGCTAAATCGACAGCGAGTGCAATTACAGATGGGTATTTCCTCCCTTCCTCTTTATACTTTTCATCTGAACCTTCAAAATGTTTCGTATTAAACCTACATTAATTGAACAATTAGATGTTATAAACTTAATAATAAAATAAAGAATTTTAAGAAGAGAATTTCAAGGTCAGCAAAAATTCTCAGTCGGAGGAAGGTCAGACATCTGACTACTCACAGGAGTCAGAGATACCATCTGCAGGCTTCTGCCTGTTGCTTCATAGTTTGGGATTCTTGAGTCAGGAAGTGAATTCCTGAGATGATAATCTGTGGGAATTTCTTGTGTCCTTCTCAGATCCTTTTCTGAAGACCATCAGCACAAATTATCTGCCAGAATGAAATTTAGGGAGAGAATTGATCTCAAAAGTTTACTCAGTCCCTAATTTTGTATGTCATGAATTCATGAAGTCAGCATCTACTAACAGAGCTCACCAAGCAGTGTAAATACAGTGCAGACTCCTGCTCTCCCCAGACACTTCTCAGAAGCCCCATAAGCTGCTCTCCAAAGATTCCACCTCCTATAGAGCAGGTTGGAATAGAGCCAGCCTATTCCTCTGGTTTAATAAAACTGGGAATCTTTGTAAGACTGTGTGTTTCTCTGACAATACTCTTCGGCTTGTTTTCCTCTTCACTCTCAGAAAGTTAATCAGTTAACAGCATGTTTCTGAAAAATATTACTAAAACTTAATATTCTCTTTATTTTATTAATAAATTCTATTTTGAAGGAGCAAAAGAAGTTAATGTGTCTGCAAGCATACTTTGTTTTGGGAGGAAAACATACCCCTAACCACCATGGATTCAGCATAGTTTGTGTCTCAGATGTGTTCCCTTCCCAATAAACCCAACCTTTCATATGTTCCATGTTAATCTGGGCTATCAGACAAAATTCAGCCAAGATTGTATTTCTAAGATTTCTACTGTATGTTAATTCTAGACTCCAATGCTTTCCAACTGACAGTAAAGTCAAATGAATTCAAAGTGGAGGGCTGCGACCCTTTCCCAAATATAGATCCTGGATCCATATTTCCTGTCCACACCTCTCCTATGAAGTTCTTCCAATGCCCAGCACTTCATCCAGAATTCCCTGCTGTGCTACCCCACTCACTTGTCTAAAACTTACACTGATGTCAACGAACAGGTTATGCACATGGGAGCTTGCTATGCTCATCAGTCATTATGCATTGGGTAATCTGTGCATGGGGTAGTTTTCTGAGACAGTATCTGTAGCAAAACTAGTTTGTCCAGCTTCTTTTCTGCCTTAACTGTGATTGAAGCTTGGTTACTCTGTTCTTAACACCCTACATTATTCCAGTTTGGAATATCTCATTCCTGAGTCCACCTGATTACTTAATTTAGATTTAAGGAAATTCTTCATAACAACGAAATCTTCTGTTTTGGCTATTTTAGCTGAATATGCCATTCTTGATCCACTAAGACAGGACTAGTTGCCTCTACTATTTCTGCCATAATGCCTTCTATTGATGCCAATCGGTGCTTGTTACATTATATTGTAATTAACTGTCAAAAATTGTGTCCTATTCACTGTTATAGCTCAGTGTCTAGCACATTGCCTGGCATGTAAAAATGTTCCATAAATATTCACCAAATGAGTAAATGAATTAAAGTTGAAGCCAAAGGAGAAAGAAAATCATAGTGAGAGATGTGTGAACAGAGGGGAACAGAGATGTGGCATAACCATCACAGATGATTTCTTCAAAACCATGTTTGTGTTAGAAGTTAGTCTGACATATAACCAAGAGCAAACCTTGTGTAAACCTGACCATATAGGCAATATGATAAGTGGTGATGGAGTGAGATGAATTCTGAAGCAGATAATAGGATATTTTTTTAGGAAAAATGTATTATAAAGAACAGTAGGAGATGGAATATAAATGCACTTTATCATAGATTATTTTAGAAGCAATAACATACCAAATGGCAAAATCACATTTAAAGAATATATATAATACAATGTGCCTTGGTGTGTGTTTCTTTTTGAAGTATAACTTTAATGAAAAATTATGATATAATGTCAACTGGAAAATAATTATGCAAAAATATGTTAATGTTTCAAATACCACTACTGCATACACACACACACATACACACAGACACACACATATACATATATATGCAGTGAAGGAAAAGAGAAACATCTCAAAATATTAACAGACTATGTTTGGTGAAAGAATATGGCTAACATTTTTAATACTACTTATTTTCCAAAATTTAATTTAATAAGCATATATTGCCTTAATCATTTCCAAATTTCTTTTTTTTCTTGCAAAAGTCAATCTTGTGAACAAAGAATGTAGTTGCCATAGCAACTCGACAAGTTGCAAATCTGTTTCCTTGAGTAAACAAAACCATTGATTCTTTTCAACAGAATAAGATGGTGAAACTCTACATTAAAAGAATTGTTTATACCAAAACCAAACATATCATTATACCCCTACAATGAGCACTAATTATTATTACAAAAAATTCTAATGCTTTAAGATATTTGCAGGCCAAGGCATGTATTTTTCATTTCTCCACAAGTGTCTCCAAGAAGGTGGGGCACCTAAGCATGTTGAATGAGTCTTCACCTATTCTTTTCCATCTAAAAGTGCACAATCACGCACATAAGACATAAATGCATAACATAAAGAGACATTCTGCTAATGTCACGTATGAGTCCAGAGCTCATTTTAAAAGAGAAAGAGAGAGAGAGAGAGAGTATATAAATAAGATTTAGCTTAGGAAATAAACTATAGAAGTTTTATACCTATACTCTGAGTAGGTAGGGGTTATATGGAAAACCAAACACTATCTGTGAGCATGAAAAAAAGTGAAATTTATTTATTAAAAATCTGTATTTATTCTTACATGTTTAAAGTTCAGCCACCTTCAAAGCACTCTTCATTTGATGTAATACCCTTATCAAGACATTTTTCTGTTGTTCAAAACAGGTTTTGAACTTGCCGATTTTGATGCTAAAATTTACAGTGCTTCTGCCATTTTTTGTTTCACCTCTTCCACACCAGCAAAAATTTTCCCTTTGAGGACTTTTTTCATCTGGAGAAACAAATTTTAAAAAGTTGCTCAGGATAAGATCCAGTGAATAGAGAGGGTGAAGCATGGGGGTCTTGCTGTTTTTTGTCAAAAACTGCTTTACACGGTGTGGTATGGGCAGGTACACTCATAAATATCTCATCATGAAATGGTCAAATGCATTGATGAGCTTTCAAAAGAAAATTCACTGCAGCTGAATGCCTCCTCTCACAATGATGCCAGCTGGTACATGAATGCAGATGGGTTCCTAGAATACTGAATTAGCGGGGAAGCCTATACTGCATGGGCCACACCCTCCAGAAAATAATTCTGTTTTTTTTCTTGCATGCCCACTCTGTATATGGATAGATAGACAGGTAGGTAAGTAGGTAGATGAGTAGATAGATGATACATGGATAGGTAGGCAGGCAGGTGAGTAGGTAGATAGGTATGGATCCTTGCTTCCATGGATCTAAATATATCTTAAAATATATGAGAATAAATATTTCTCTACTTTTATTAGAAATAGAAAGGTCACTGAGATTTTTGGTAGTACCACAACTTTTACACTGTGCCCATTTTACTTGCATTATAGAAGCTTTAAAATAAAATTGTAACTATTTATATAAAAATAGGTATTGGCTCTGATCATAATATCACAACTAAAATCACAGTATCATTTAGGAAAATGTCAACTGAAAGACAGTCTGACTTATATTAAAATGTTACTCACCATCAAAATGATTAGAACATCGATTACTAGAACATTCTTCCTTTTAAATAGTTTTTAAATTGTAAATTTCCATTCTGACCATTCATTTGCAAAAAAACCCCCTGAAATTATAATGGTTCCTCTAATGCTTTCTCTGGCTTAAATAATTAAATTGCAACCCCCCAAAAAAACAGGGTTTTATAAGGGAACATCATATAAATTAATGTTTTTAAAATGTATAGAAGCCATAATGTAAGTAGTGCTTCATTTCTGCTTTATACTTTGAGTTTTATTTCTTTCTTAAAAATATGCAAATTGATATTAAGTAGCTCCCAGTAAAACATCAGGAAAAATCATAGTAATTATTTTTGATTCATGTTTTATTATTCTATTTAAGTAGGAAAAATGTGTTTTCAATAATTAGCAACCTGTCTTCCAGTTCAATTCCTTATATTCTCAAAATTTTATCTTTACAACTAATTACTTAAATATTCTTTACTAGATTAGGTAAGTAATTAGAACTATGAGAAAATTTCAAAATTGTTTATTTTAGTCAACTTAGATTCTCTGTTTTTTACTGAATACCCATTACTTTGCATTGCTCTACATATAAATAGAAAGGAGTATTTATTAGTTGTCATTAGTTTTCCTACATATGTTTACATTGACATCAATACATAGATCATAAAACTATTTATTAAGTGTGTTCAATATGTCAAGCCCTGTGTTCAATACTTCACATAAATTATCTCATTCAATACTCACAGCAACTCTATGGAGTAAGTATCAATATTATACTGATTTTGCAGATTAAAAAAATAAACGAGAATGAAGGGATTAAAATACCTTGACCATGACCATGGCTTACAGGTGTCAAAGCCAAGATTTAGACACAAGCAGAAAATCAATAAAATGTATATCTGATCTATCTAATTTAATAATAAAATTCACATGAGGTCAGAAAAGGTGAGTAAAGAAAAATGTGGCTAATGATTTCAAATCATCTCCACCCTGTTGATATATGAACTACCATATTTTTCCATGTATAATGCACACTCATATTTTGGTGTGCATAATACATAGGATTATTATACCCATGGTATGTAATCATTATATCCATGTATAATGCTCATCCTTATTTTTCCCTGAAAAAATTGGGGAAAAAGTATACATTATAAATGCTAAAGTACAGGGTATGTTTTGTAAATTTTGCTTAATCTTAATTTGGAGTCGGTTTTGTTTGCTTTTCTTAGTGACCTAATGGCAATGATCATGACAGTGAGAATCATGAAGACAAGCCAGATAATAACAATGCAGTCTCCAGTGATTTCAGATTTCATACTGAGGGACCTGGATTCTAAGAAAAACCAGGGAAATGTGCATATTAAAAACTGCTCAGCAAAAAATAAATAAATAAAAAATAAAAATAATAAAAACTGCTCAGCAGGTATAGATGTTTATTTATATAGAGATCCACTCTTTTTCCTAACCAGGTGATTTTTGGGGAGTACTCTCTGAATTCTGGAGGCCGAGAAGGACAAGAGGGGAGGGAAGTAGCAGCATAGGAAGGATCTGTAGCAACTTCACAAGCTAAAGAAAAGTTGTTTCATTTACCGATTCTCAGAAGTCCAGATATTATGCTACCAGATTCTAAAATTAGTTCTAAGACATCATAATGTAACCTCAGGTCCTATAATGTTTTCAAGAGTAAGAAACAGGCAAGAGGCTATGTAAGAGTCCTCAATCTTAGGTAGGCAGCTTATCTGCCAGTAACTTTTGTCACAGACCGTAGCCAGGGGGAATATTTAATTTAATAAGCTTTTGGATTGTTTTCCATGTTACTGAAAGAGTAAAAAGCCAAAAACATCATGCTTTGGGTTGTTTGTCCAGACTAGGAACTGTGACATTAAACCCAATCACCTTTTGACTTAACTGCCTCATCTCTGACTCCTAGTCCTCTAAATCAGGACTTACTGATCAGTGAATGTCACAACATGACCGGTGAAATACAAAATAGATTGATTGCAGAAAGACTGGAGACTGAGTTCACATTTTCTAGAGGTAGAATATAAAGGAGGAGACCATGAAAAATGCATGATAAAATATTTTTTCTAACATGATTTAAAATGTGTATTTTTTTTTACTTTTAACCAATTAGAAAGGAAGTTAAAGTAGAAATAAAGCAACTAGCAAAAAAGTCACCTCAGAGCAAAAATTAAGAAAATTTTTTTCACATTCCATATTTTTTTTACTATAATTGTTGTTCAAGTACAGTTTTCTGCCTTTTACCTTCAGCCCTCCCCACCTCCCTCCTGTCTCCACCCCCCCACACACACCATTATTGCCCATGTGTCCTCTATACTTGTTCCTGCAAACCCTTCCCCCTTTTCCCCTGAAATTCCCTCTCCTCTCCCCTCTGGTCACTGTCAGCTTGTTCTCAATTTCAGTGTCTATGGTTATATTTTGCTTGTTCATTTGTTTGTTTGATTAGGTTCCTGTTAAAGGTGAGATCATATGGTATTTGTCTTTCACCGCCAGGCTTATTTCACTCAGCATAATGCTTTCCAGTTCCATCCATGCTGTTGCAAAGGGTAGGAGCTCCTTCTTTCTTTCTGCTGCATAGAATTCCATTGTGTAAATGTACCATAGTTTTTTGACCCATTCATTTACTGATGGGCAGCTAGGTTGCTTCCAGCACTTGGCTATTGTAAATTGTGCTGCTATGAACATTGGGGTGCATAGATTCTTTTGGATTGGTGTTTCAGGCTTCTTAGGATATAATCCTAGCAATGGAATTGCTGGGTCAAAAGGCAGATCCATTTTTAGTTTTCTTAGAAAATTCCATACTGTTTTCCATAGTGGTTGTACCAGTCTGCAATCCCACCAGCAGTGAACTAGAGTCCCTTTTTCTCCACAACCTCTCCAATACTTGTTGTTTGTTGCTTTGTTTATGATGGTCATTCTCACTGGTGTGAAGTGGTATCTCATTGTGGTTTTAATTTGCATCTCTCTGATAGCTAGCGACACTGAGCATCTTTTCATGTGTCTCTAGACCCTCTGTATGCCCTCCTTGGAGAAGTGCCTGTTCAAGTTGTAGGCCCACTTTTTAATTGGGTTGCTTGTCTTCTTGGAGTGAAGTCATGTGAGTTCTTTATATATTTTGGAGATCAAACCCTTGTCTGTGCTATCATTGGCAAATGTTTTCCTATACAGTCATTCTCTTTTTATTATAATACTGTTTTCTAAGAAAGAAAATATTTTGAGTTTTACATTAGGTATGGCTGGTTTACTTTACTTGGAAATTCCAGTTTATATTGAGTTAAAGGATTAACTAGTGAAAAATAATTGAATTTACTTAAAATTGAGTTTGCTTAATAATTAAGTTCATTTAATTATTTTTCATAAAATTGTCTTTATATATTGCTTAGGAAGCTAAGATAATAGAATTCATTCATGATTATGCTATGCAGTATAGTAGCCATTAGCCACATGTGACATTTAAATTTTAATTTTAATTAATTATAATTAACTTTTAAAGCTGATGAAAAATGAAAATTAATGAAAAGATGCTCAACATCATTAATCATCAGAAAAATTCAAATCAAAACCATAATGAAGTATCACCCCACATCTTTTTATAATAGCTATTATCAGAAAGACAAGACATATTATAACAAGTGTCAGCGAGGATGTGGAGAAAAGGGAACTCTTGTACATTGTTGGTGGGAATTTAAATTGGTGATGCCACTGTGGAAAATATTTTGGAGGTTATTCAAAAAACTAAAAATAGATCTACCATATTATCCAGCAGTTCCACTTCTGGGTATTTATCCAAAGAAAACAAAACAATGATTGAAAAGATATATGCACCCCCATTTTCATCGCAGTATTATTACAATAGCCAAAATATAGAAACAGTCTAAATGTACAACAACGAATGAATAGATTAAAAAACTGTGGCATAGCTGTGCCTGAGTGGCTCAGCTGGTTGGAGCCTTGTGTATACCAAAATGTTGTGGGTTCAATTCCCGGTCAGAGTATATGCCTGGGATGTGGGTTTGTAGTTCCAGTTTGTGCGTGTATTTTTGTGTCAGCATATGGGAGGCAACTGATTAATGTTTCTGTCTCTCCCCACCGCCTCACCCACGCTTCCCCTCTCTCTACAATCCATAAACATATCCTTGGGTGAGTATTAAAAAAAGAATGTGTTAGTGTTATATACCACACATACCACATATGGTATATGTGTTATATACCATATTGTGTTATATATAACACAATAATTGAATATTATTCAACCATAAAGAAGAACAAAATCTTGCCAGTTGCAACAACATGGATGGACAACACAGGCTTTACACTTGGTGAGATAAGTCAGAGGAAAACAAATACCATATGTTCTTTCTTATATGTGGGTTCTTTAAAAATTGTATATCTTACATAATAGATTAGTGATTGCCAGAGGTAGGAGATGGGAGAAATGAGTGAAAGGGATCAAAAAAATAAATTAAGTAAAATTTAAAATGTAGTACTTCAGTATCATTGACTACATCTCAAGTGTTTAATAGCCACATGTGACTAGTGAGTACTTACTGGGCCACCAGGAGAAATCATGTGTATCTTTGCTGAAAGTCCAATTGGACTGGTATAGTGCATAAAGCGAGGGTTCTAAATTCAGACATGCCTTAGTTAATATCTTCAGCTATAGCACTTATCTGCAAGCTAATTTACATACATTCGGCCACTATTTTTATGTTCTAAATAGAGATGATGTTCTCTACTTCTTTTCATTGTAGTCCATATGCTGGTAAATGTTGTGATTAGGTCACGAAAGCCCCATTTAGGGGGCAGTGTTGTTAGAGAGTGTGAAGTGCTGAGCTCTGGACTCAGAAAGGCCTGGCTTTGAATCCAAGTTCTGGTGCTTACTAGCTGCGTGATTTCGGCAAACGACTTAATTTTCTAAACATCAGCACCTACCTCACAGGGGCATTATTAGAATGAAAGAATTAAAGAGAAAATGCATGTACTAAATACCTTGCATAGTGCATGGTTCCCATTATGTATTCAAAACATGCGAGCTAGTAGTTGTGTTCTAAATGTTATTTAGCTATCATACCCAAGGCAAATTTGAATGCTACAGAATAATTTTTTAATTCAATAAATCAAAATATAAAAACCATAAAATTCTGCCAAATTCATAAGTAATAATAATAGTAAAAATTGTCACTGCTGTTATTAAGGAGTGAGATATTCTGTCAATTCAATTCAGCTGTTAACTAATATATGCTCTTCTTTGTCGAAGAAGATGAAATGTAAATAACTTCATTTACATTTTAGAGAGAGAAAGGAAGAGAGAAAGAGAAGACATCAATTTGCTGTTACACCCATTCGTGCATACATTGGTTGATACTTGTACGTGCCCTGACCTGGGATGGAACCCGTAACCCTCACCTATTGGGACGATGCTCCAACCAACTGAGCTACCTGGTCAGAGCTTGAATAAGGCCTTTTTCTCAACATTTTACACAGAATCGATGTTTTGCATGATGTTTTTATTTCTTAAATTACTTTTACCTAAGTGAGAAGAAATTAATAAATGTTATTGTTTAAATAAACTCAATAGAGTGAGATTTGTCTACTATGCTCTCACTTTTAAGTGAATAGACTTTTCTCTTGCTATATGCTGAGCCACTGATGCAGACAATGGTTTGCTTCCCAACCACTTATCATCCACACCACATGACATTCACTGCAGGTTTCATGACCACAGAGTTGAATTTTGAAATGGTGCAAGGATGGATTTATTTTATTTTTCAGCACTTCCACACATGCACAGTAAGTTTACTCCACAGAAAGGCTTTCAATATCTTTAAAATTATGATTGGAAAAGCCTTTGAAAAGGGAAAAAAAAAGTTTTCCATGCATTTGTTTGTTTGTGGTTTTACCACCATGATGTTCACATGTGAAGTTTTATTAAAGGAGATATTTAAGCTGTATACAATAGACTTTCACATTGTGGCTTTAATCTATAAATCTTTCATACTTTATATACTTTAGAACCATAAGGTATATGTGTGTACATATATGGCTTGGAGCAATGAACCACAGACAGTCCTTTGACTTAGGATAGTTTAATTTATTTTGGCTTTATGACGGTGCTAAAGCAATACCATTCAGTGGAAACCAGCTAGGCTTAGCTATGATTTTCTGTAGCATAGACATAAGAAATGTGTTTTCAACTTAATGATATTTTCAACTTACAATGGGCTTTTTTGGGACATAACTGCATTGTAAGTAAAAAAGCATCTATATACATATGAAATTAAAGGTAAAAAAAGTGACTCTATGCTTATTAGAAAATCTTAATACATGGTTTATGTTGAAGAAATATTAAAAATAGAAGATAAAAATATGCTTTAAAATTCAGAGGACTCTTGCTAGAAAATATGTACAAAGCACTTGCTAGAGTATATGTATACTTATTAAAACTACTATTTAATAAACTTAAGATTTGTTTTTTGCAGAAAAGAAAAATATATTTGTGCTTTTCACAATCAAAACTATTATTTTCAGGTTGACTACATAGAAATAAATACAAGCAATAATGTGGTAAGTTGCCTAAGCTTCAAATGTCAAGAATGCTCATGTTTCACCTCCTCTAGAAAGAGTTATTTCCTGAGATGAAAGATAACTATTGCAGTAAAAGCCAACTTAAGGTTTTCTACAGTGACTATTATAGTACTCACAGTATATAGGATTAATGTAGATAAACTTTATCTTTCTCCGGTCTTTATTTAACCAGTTTATGAATTGCATGTCATCTCAGAGTCTAGAAAAGTGCAAATCTTTAACAAGTTTTTGTGCTCATTGTTCCCAGGTCATAATTTTAAAATCCTGTTCTTGTCAGTTTTGAAAAAAAGGAAGTATTCTTAAGTAGCAAAGAAGGAAGATTTCATAAAATCTTATTTTTTGGCTGTCTTTTCAAAATTGATATGAAAAAACTCTGAAAATATGAAATATATAAGGAAATATTTACCTTTCACAGACTAAGCTACTGAAAAAAGAGAAAAGAATGAAGCAATTCATTAAATAAATCTATTGAACAGCATTTGTGTCCAAAGCTTCGATGTTAATCACAGTACTCTATACAAGATAAATAAAACAGAGTCCCTGAATGTAAGAATGTGGTCTAGAAAAGGCAAGTGGAATTTGTGCTGACAGGACAAGGAGCTCTGGGAGGAAGGTGAGCCAGACAAAATCTTCACAGTGGTGAATACAGGGCATGTACTAGGCACACAAAATATTTCAGTTAGGTTGGAATATAAGATGTTAAAAAGAAAATGTTTAGATTTAAAAAAGAATTGAGTCAAGAGACCCTGAAGTCTGGATACTCTATTGATTAGACTCTATTAGTTTAGAATGCTAAAATTATTTTTTTATTATAGGAGCAACAGAAAAGTGTTTTGAGAAGACTAGAAGAAAGATCGAGGCCAGAAGAGATTAGATGTGGAATCCACTAGGCAATTTTGCCATAGCCCACAGACAGGATGGGGTGGACCTGCCCCAAGAAAGAGCAGTAATGGCATTGAGGACATTTATGGAAAGTGTGCTCTGGAGGTAAAGTCCACGACACCTGGCAAACAAATAGATGGAGACAGCAAGAAAAAAAGAGAAGCCAAGGAAGTCTGAAAATCTGGGCCTGTGGTACAGGAGATGATGGGAAAACATCAACAGAATTAGAGAACTCATAAGTGTAAGCATTTGGGGCTGACTTGATGTGTTAAAATGAAGAGTTTAATTTTTATCATATTTTTTAAAAATGTTTATTGATCTTCTATTATGTGCCAGAAACCAAGCTAAGTGCTGGAGTCAGAAATGCTGAGCACGAACAGACAGAGTCTATTGAAGAAAACGGCTGAGCTGTTTGACAATACTAACGAATAGGAACTTAAAAATGTAAGAAGTGTAACCAGCACTGTGAAGGGGAGATACTGAGTTACACTTGAGTTTACAATAAAAGGAGTGGTTTCTGGGTTTCTAGAGAAAGTTTTCTCCCTCTAAAATGACTCTTCTTCTGAAATCTGAAGGACAGGGGGTGGAGGTCAAACAAAAGAATTCAGAAAAGGGCCTTCTTTCTAAAGCTCTGTGTGTGTGTGTGTGTGTGTGTGTGTGTGTGTGTGTGTGTTGTAAAAACAATTACCACCACTGCTACAGCTCTTTGTAGAGAGAAGGAAGATGGTATTTGTGAGAAATGGAAAGGTGGCCATGACACTAAAGTAGATAGTGAGAGAGGGGGAGGCATGATTTTGGACAAGAGTGGTAAGAAAGAGCTAAACCATGCAGATTTTTGCAGGTTGTGTTAAAAGGTTTTTTCTACCTTAAGAGCAATAGAATAACAGGGAACATGCCCTGGTTGGCATAGCTCAGTGGATTGAGCACGGGCCTGCGAACCAAACGATCGTGGTTCGATTCCCAGTCAGGGCACATGCCTGGGTTGCAGGCCAGTTCCCAGCAGCGGACACACGAGAGGCGACCATACATTGATATTTCCCTCCCTCTCTCCTTCCCTTCCCCTCTAAAGATAAATAAATAAAATCTTTAAAAAAATTAAAAGAAGAATAACAGGGAACATGTTTAAGCACAGAACTACCATAATCAGAGCATGAGGTGGAACCACAGACTAGTGGGATGGGAGCTAGGAGACAGGGGAGAAGTGAACATGTCTGAGAAACAGTTTGGTGGTAAAAAGAGTAGAATTTTATGATGGATTGGAAATTGTGAATTAGGGAAAATAAAGGGTAAGGGTGACTTCCATATTTTTGTATCATCTGACAAGATGGCTAAGACGGGGATTGTGGAAAAGGTCCATTCATATAAGAGGAGAAAACTATGAACTGAATTTTGGACATAAGTAATTTAGAGAACCAAGAGAATTTCCAAATAGATATATCTCTAGCAATTAAAATTGAATAGGTATTCTTGAGGTAGGTGAAAAATGGAGGTAAAGACCTGAAAGTCACTGGCTGGGAAGCAATAGTTGAAGCCATGAGAGTAGATAAAAATCCAAAAATAAAATGGAAAATGAGATGAGAGGAACCAAGGGTAGAACTTTAAATAGCAACATAACATAAATGAGAAAACACAAGGAAGACATCCCTGGGAAGGAATAATCACAGAGACAGAGTGGAATCTGAATAATGAAATACTGCAGAGTTTCATAAAAACATAATTACCTACATTGTTCATGTATAATCCCTGTTACTTATTTAATGATATAAACAGCATCAAAATGTGCCAATTGTGCCTCTGATCATCTTTGTCTTCTGGATACTTTTTCCCCACCACTCCACCACACACACACACACATACACACACACACACACCAGTTATGCTAGGTAAGTGCAAGCAAATCGTTATGAAAGTTACTCTTCATATTCTTCAATAACAGGTCTCAGTTAAGACCAACAGATTCTTGATGTATTCTCTTGTTTGTCTGAACTTAACCTGTTAAGGTATTGTGGCATAAGGCCAGTTTAACTTAACAATGGACGGTATCAGCATGTAACAACAAAGTCGCAGGCTTACATGAAAACTATAATAAACTATAAAGGATACTTGCTGTATTGTTCTTGCCCTTGGAATGCTCCTTCCTTCCTTTCCTGTTTTCTTGCTGCCATAGGATGTCAGCTCAGATTTACTGTCATTGTTGTCATTTGGCCAATGAATATCATGAAAATGGTAGGCACTTAACCTTGTGTGACTTCACTAGCAGGCAGTCTGGAGTCTGACTCCTCTAGGCAGGTTATCAGATTGGCTGAATGTTCTTGGAATACAAATGTGGCTGTGAGGTTTGTCTTTTCCCCCCACTGAAATTTACCCTTCAGAATTGTTTTGCATCTCATATAAAAGTTACAGCTTGTAAGAAATACAATCTGCTTTCTCATAGGTTTCAAAAGTAGTCTATAGATTTAGGTAGCATTCTGAAATTTCATAAGAATTTCCTTAAAAGTAAAGACCTTTTTTTATGGGAAATAAGCCTAAGGCAGGATTTCTGAACTTCACCCTATTACATTTTAGACCACAGCATTCTTTGTTTGTCCTGTGCATTGTAGAATATTTAGCAGCATCCCTGGCTTCTATTTTCCAGGTGTCAGTGGTACTCTTCCTCCAAGTTGTGATAATCAAAAATATCTCCAGACATTGCCAAAGTTCCCCTGGGGGGCAAAAATCACCCCAAGCTGCAAGCCTATGTATCTCATTGGAAAGTAAAAGTGAATAGCATTTGCATAATATACAGGCATGGGCAAAAGTAGGTTTACAGTCACGAGTACGAGAAACAGCATTTGTTCTTACAGTATTATTTATTAATCACTGCATTATTTTCTACATAAATAACTGCAAACCTACTTTTTCCCAACCCTGTGTACTGTGAAACATAATTAAATTTCCATATGTCTTTTTGTCATTCTATGGTATAATCACACCTAAAAATAAATAGAAAGTTTTAAATAGTAAACCATCTATTTCTAGTAATAATTGTCTTAGCTCTTTTGTTTTACTGAAAAATTAGGTAAACACTTTGAGGGTGGATATTTTTTGGTAACGTTTTGAATTTTACATACCAGTTTTATTCATTCATTCATTCAATTAGTATTTACCAAACTACCTCCATTATCGAGTGTTAGGGAAAAAAGAGTAGGATAAGTAAGTTCACTGCTGTTTTCAGACTTTCACTCAATGAGGAAAAACACAGTACACAAACAAGAGGCTGTTAAGCAGAAAATCAAAACAGTTTGATGTAATTGAGCAGATGCTGGCAAACAATGTTGGCCTGTTTTTGCAAATAAAGTTTTATTAAAACACAGTCACACTCGTTTATTTACTTACTGTCTGTGGCTATTTTCCTGCTGCAACACCAGTCAATTAGTTGTAACAGAGAAGCTATGACCAGCAACTCCTAAAATGTTGCTAACTGGACCTTATAGAAAAAAAAAATTGTAGACTCCTGGTAATAGAGTAAGATTGGGTGGCCATTTTTGACTGAATAATTAAAGAACAGTTGTGATACTGAGATTTATGATGAATACATACTTGGTCTTTGCCCTGTCCTAACACACATCTCCTAAAACTCTTGGAAGTTTCTGAGTGATAAGAGCAATAAAGTTGTGTTTTGTCATTCACAACAACCCTTTCGATCACTTTTGGAAAGCCCCTAAGGACTGGGGGCTTATTCCCAAGGGACCCAACCAAGTGTTTAGAGGGTTGGAACTTTCACGCACATCTCATACACCCTCCTTTCTCCTAGATTGAGGGGGCTGGAAATAGTGAGTGACTTAATCACCAATTGCCAAAGATGTAATCACTCACATTTATTAGTACTGAAGCCTCTATTAAAAATCCCAAAGTTATGGAATTCAGAGAGTTACAGGTTTGTGAACAAGTTTGGATGCCCAGAACTCTGCAGGGGCCGAAGCTCATGTGCTCAGGACCCTTCTGGACCTTTTTCTATGTGTCTCTTCATCAGACTACTCTTCTGTATTCTTTAATATATTTTGTGGCAATAAAAAGGTAATCTAGGAAGTAAACTGTTTTCCTGAGTTCTGTGAGCTGCAGTAGCCAGTTAATCAAACCAGAGGAGGGGGTTGGGGGAACCTCCACTTTCTAGCCAGTCAGTCTTAAGCATAGGGAACAACCTAGACTTAGGATTGTTTTCCAAAGTGGGGGATGGGTGGGGCAGCCTATGGGCCTAAACCTCTAAGCCATGGGGTCTGGTGCTAACTTTAGGTAGATAGTGTCAGAACGGAATTGAATTGTAGGACACCCAGTTGGTGTCCATCACAGTTGAAGAATTGCTTGATGTGGGGGAAAATGCTTACACACTTGGAGTACAGAAGTATTAAGTGAACAATAAGAAAAAACAGGAGAGGTTTTTTTAGATAACATTCTTCACAGATGACATTTAAACTGATAACCGACTAGAAGAAATCAGTTCTGAGAAGATGAGGGCGTTAATTAGCCAAAAGGGGAGGCTGGAATGATACCCCGAAGGCAAGAGTGTGCCTAGTGCGGGTGGGGAATGAGAATAGGCTCAGATGAGATCCGAAACATAATGGGGGCCAGGTGAATGGGGCCTTGGAGGGAATACCAGGGATGAGGACTTTAGCTCCGAATGGGACGGGGAGCTGAGTGAAATGTGCGAGTTTTGTGTCATGCAAGCCAGGTCGAATTTTAACAGGCTACTCTAGCTGTTCTGCTGAGGAAAGGATATAGAAAGGCAAGGGAGGTCAGTTAGGTGGCTGGTGGCTGAGCCAAGTGACACTGGCCTCTTGGGCAAGGTTGTTAATAGCAGTAATGGGGGGAGAGATGAATTCGGGGTAAGTTTTGAAATCTAGATTTACATGATTTGCCACTAATGTGGCTTTTAAGTTGGAGACAAAAACAGCATCAAGACTAATATTTAGATTTTTGTCTTAAATATTTGCGAGAGTTGCAGTGCTGTTTACTAATATGGGGACTCAAGGGAGGAAATGGGTTTGAGAGTCTATGACATCAGAATTTCTGGTTTGGGCCTATTATATATCCCTGTGGAAATTATATACATATACACACATATATGTGTGTGTGTGTGTACACATACACGAGCCTAGGGTTTCAGGGAGAGGTCAGAGTTGCACACATGTGTTTAGAATGGATATGTAGGTGGTCTTTAAGGTCATGAGGGTGGATGAGGTCATTTAAAGAGATGTCGTAGAGAGAGAAGGACAGGAGGAGAACATGTAGGGTAGAGCTCCAGTCAGTCTCACACTTAGATCACTACAGCAGGAGTAGCTGGTAAAGTATATGGAAATGAACCTAGCTAATTTGTTGTCTTGAAATTGTCATATGGAGAACAGTACATTCCGTTATTCTGTGCTACCAGCTCTTTGTGTTTTCACTTTACAAGAAATGGGAGGTTAATGAAATTGGGTGACTAGTTAGAAGAGAGTAATCAGTATAATGACTAAACATAGATCTTAAATACACAATGCTCACAACTGAGGTAACACTTGTTTTTTGTACTGTTAGCACCTACACCTCCCCACTCCACTCTCACTCCATGTGGCTGGAATAAGGTTCCCTAGTCAGCCTTCAATTTGCTGACTCCAGTAACCATTTGGGGGATAGATTAATGATACAAACCAAGATAATCAGAACCTTCCCTGGGAGTTTCCTCAAAGTATTGGGAAAGAGAGATTCTTTTCACTTAGAGAAGGAGGAAGTGTTAGGACTGTTAGTGGAGGACTTAGTACCACAAGGAGACAGCTTGCTTACAAACAGGACCAACACAGGGGCAACACACGGATGTCTGAACCCCTAGAAACCCAGCTGGGCCTGAGCCAGAGGCATGACCTCCGGCTCCTCCTTTCTTCATTATTTGACTTAAACTGGTTTGAGTTGGGTTTTTTTACCACTTGACACAAAGAATTTCTAGCACAATGCTTCTTCTTGTTTATTTTATATACCAGTATACTTTCATTTGTACATTAAATGAAATTGAAATGCCATTGTTTTATGATAATATAGTGATTTTAAGTGAAGCAATCAGTTCAGCTTTTTAGCATAGAAAAATTAAAGGATCTTAAAAGATTTTCTTTTAAGTAAAAGCTTTTCTTAAAAGCTATTACTACTCAAAAACATTCACTTATAGGAAAAGAATAGTTTCAGCCAAATTGTTGGTCTATTCAAAATGTCAGCACTTTGAAAAATGAATGAAGTTTTTCTTTGTTATTTTTTTCTTTTTAAATTTAAAACCACTCTTTTTCCCCCTTGCCTTTGTTTTCATAGTTTTATGAATAGACAAATAAACCAGGGCAATGTTCTTCTGGTGGTTTCATTTGACCTTTGTCTAGTGTTTAAAGTGTACTATCACATTAACCATATTTCTTACCTTTGCCGCTCCTTGAGATCCAACTTGATAAATTTGTTGGTATTGTGAGTGTTTAGTATAATGTCTTTTGTATTCTTATATTGCAAATAAACTTTTAAACTTAGGAAAAAATATGTTAATGTATTATATTTATTGATCTAATCAGTGTTACCTAACTATTGTTATACCCAGCTGTTCTCTTGAAAATTCTGTTTCTGTAAACTAGTATTGGTATGTTTTGTGGGTGGAGATAAATAGAATTATGGCTCCTTCACTGTGTAGAGAACGAGATGGGATTTTCAACTACTCCCCATTTCTCTGGGACCAGAATGAAAAATCTGACTTCTGTATCCAACTGTGAATATTACGGTCATTATTTTGGTGCTTTCTTTTCCTTCTGAAATTACAGACACTGTTTCCTTTTTTTTCTTTTTTACCAGAGAGAAAGTAATCCACTGTTTTCTAGGACTATCTTATGAACAGAGATAGTGACATTTTAGAACTCAGTGGAATCTTCATTTGTAAATGCCCTCATCTAGGGCTTATTAATGCTCTGGTTCTACCAACCACAGGCTCTGTACTTCTAACATTTTTACATTAGAAACTATAAATTAATTTGGTTTCTGGTTATGAACAAGGTGGAATCCATTCACGTCCAAGAACCACCAACCTCTATAGTTAACTTTAGTCTCTGCATAGCTGTTCCCTTCACTGTTAGGTCTTTTTTTATGTCATCAGTTACTAAGTCCTATTTGCACTTTTCTAATCCAGCTTTGCTTATTTTGTTACATGTCAGGTTATGAATTAAATTGACACTGATATTAAGCAGTTTCCTTCACTGTCAATACCCCTCCCTGATTTTGCACTATTTGGACAAGCTGGCATTTAATAAATACTTATTTTTGCACATTGTGCTTTAATGACTGTGACTAACTCCTTTTTGTTTTTATTATGGGTTTCAAGATGCAAACATTATTAAGAAATCTTTGGAATAAATCCCACCCATTTCATTTAAGATTCCAAATATATGTTTTTGTTTCCACGGTGATAACCTTCCTTAACTAGTTAAGTATTACATGTTAGAAACTGCCATGTATGAAAAATACAACCTAAACTGTACAGAATAAGAATATTCTCATGAAGTCCTGATTCAGCACATCTCTTTAACTACATTGTATAGGAAGTTATTGTAAAATTTTTTCTTCTCTTGAATTTTTACTTGTTTTTAAAGCTTACCCTTTTATGATGCCTCATGTCAGGTGTCTTTTGTTGCATACATGTTGAATTTAATCAGTAACAGAAATGATCTGAAGCGGGTTTGAAACCTCTTCCTTTGCTCTTGGTAGGAGGTCCTGTAAGGTATATTTGGAAAACTTTCCTGCATTTGGTCCTGTCTATCTATAGGGTTTGGGCATGTGCGCATGTGTGTGCATGTTTGAACTGAGGGATGGCAAGAAGGCTAATTTATGCAATCAACAAGATAGGTAAAAAAATAGCTGGGTAGCATTTTGAATACATATGCTTGATCTGAAACAAACAAATGAACAAATAGGCCACAACTGATGGTATAGAAGGCTGCTTACCAAACTAACAGTCTGTAAAATAACCAAGACCAGCTACACTCTGCAATGCTAATGAGACCGTATCTGCAACGGTATTCATAACTTAGCATCAGACCTTTTTACTTTATGTTTTAGAGCAGTTTTAGGTTCACAGCAAAGTTGAGAAAAAGATACAGAGGTTTCCCACATATCTTGTGTCCCCACACATTCATAGCCTCCCACATTGTCAACATCCCTCACCACAATGGTGCAATTTTTGCATTTGATGAAACTGCATAGACACAGCATAGTCACCTAAGGTCCATAGTTTATCTTAAGTGAGCATCATATCTTTAGAGATATAAATTGGAGTACAGCCAGCGAAGAAATGCCAAAAGGTAGAAGGGATAGAAACCAAATAACACAAGGACCAGTTTAAGAAACTAAAGTAAGTTATCGTAAAGCACTGAACGTTCAGGTGATATGTGTTGTCTTATTAATACACTATGAAGATCGTTCAACCAGACTTTGGCTCTCTGTAAGGAGGAGCTTTCTTTTCACAATCAGAAGTGCCTACGTGGAGCCTAATCAACAAAACAAACAGGCAAGCAAAATAGAACCACAGACACGGAACT